>SJYO01017713.1:2004561-2121811 GCA_006410555.1 Capra ibex | reverse complement strand
ACTTTAATTTTCTACGAATGAGGAACCTTCTTTTCGATACTGGTTGGATCTACCGTATAAGTTTTCGTCTCTGTAATGAAACGGCTGATTCCAGGCAGATCAGTTCCGATACCAAGAGGGTCACCAGTACATACCTACACTCTCAACCTGACACTTCTTCCGACTCGTGGCTTCTTAACTACGAAAACTTGACACCACAACCTCTTGAGAACTCTCAGGGAACCTGACGTTCCTCCAGGTTGGTCAGGTAAGACTTCTAGTCGGGACCCTAAAGAAACCTTCCTTACTACGATTTCGANAACCTTCCTTACTACGATTTCGACTTTGAGGTCATGAAACCGGTGGAGTATTCTTCTCAACTGAGTAACCTTTTCTGAGACTACGACCCTCCCTAGCCCCCGTCCTCCTCTTCCCCTGCTGGCTCCTACTCTACCGACCGACCGTAGTGACTGAACTACCTGCACTTAGACTCACTTGAGGCCCTCAACCACTACCTGTCCCTCCGGACCGAACGACTTTAAGTACTCCAGCGTCTCAGTCTGTGCTGACTCACTTACTTGACTTGACTTGACTTGACTATATATACTATCGATGACACTTATTTACTAAGTCAAAGAAATAGTTAGAATTAAATTTATTAAATAACTATAATAACGGTTGTAGACGACCTAGTAGCTTTTTCGTTCTCTCAAGGTCTTTTTGTAGATGAAGACGAAATAAAAGATACGGTTTCGGAAACACACCTAGTGTTATTTGACACTTGTTAAGACTTTCTCTACCCTTATGGTCTGGTGGAGTGGACGGAGAACTCTTTGGACATACGTCCAGTCCTTCGTTGTCAATCTTGACCTGTACCTCGTTGTCTGACCAAGGTTATCCTTTTCCTTATGCAGTTCCGACATATAACAGTGGGACGAAGAAATTGAAGATACGTCTCATGTAGTACTCTTTGCGACCCGACCTTCTTCGTGTTTGACCTTAGTTCTAACGGCCCTCTTTATAGTTACGTCTACTGTGGTGGGAATACCGTCTTTCACTTCTTGATTTCTAGGAGAACTACTTTCACTTTCTCCTCTCACTGTTCAACCGAATTTCGAGTTGTAAGTCTTTTGTTTCTAGTACCGTAGGCCAGGGTAGTGAAGTACCGTTTATCTACCCCTTTGTCACCTTTGTCACAGTCTGAAATAAAGCCCCCCGAAGTTTTAGTGAGGTCTACCACTAACGTCGGTACTTTAATTTTCTACGAATGAGGAACCTTCCTTTCAATACTGGTTGGAGCTGTCGTACAATTTTTCGTCTCTGTAATGAAACGGTTGTTTCCAGGCAGATCAGTTCCGATACCAAAAAGGTCACCAGTACATACCTACACTCTCAACCTGATATTTCTTTCGACTCGCNCCCCTTTCTCACCTTTGTCACAGTCTGAAATAAAGCCCCCCGAAGTTTTAGTGAGGTCTACCACTAACGTCGGTACTTTAATTTTCTGCGAATGAGGAACCTTCCTTTCAATACTGGTTGGAGCTGTCGTACAATTTTTCGTCTCTGTAATGAAACGGTTGTTTCCAGGCAGATCAGTTCCGATACCAAAAAGGTCACCAGTACATACCTACACTCTCAACCTGACACTTCTTTCGACTCGCGTCTTCTTAACTACGAAAACTTGACACCACAACCTCTTCTGAGAACTCTCAGGGGACCTGACGTTCCTCCAGACTTTCTCTAGTCAGGACCCACAAGTAACCTTCCTGACTACAACTTCGACTTCGAGGTTATGAAACCTGTGGAGTACGTTTCTCGATTGAGTAAACTTTTCTGGGACTACGACCCTTCCTAACTCCCGTCCTCCTCTTCCCCGGTTGTCTCCTACTCTACCAACCTACCGTAGTGGTTGAGTTACCTGTACCCAAACCCATCTGAGGCCGTCAACCACTACCTGTCCTTCGGACCGTACGACACCAAGTGCCCCAGCGTTTCTCAGTCTGTACTGACTTACTGACTTGACTACGACTAACTATAATAATTATAAATAATAAATACAATAAATAATAAATTTACTATAGTAGATACATTTTTATTTCAACGTAGTCATATATTATATGTCATCGAAAGATCGTATATTATCAATGAAGTAAAATTAAAAGAAAAAGATTTGGCCGGTTGGTTTGTACCAGATCGTTCCTTCGAGAATGAGATTTAGATTTCACCTTAAGTTCCCCTCTGATACTTGAGGGCCTTAAGAGTATGTTTTTCAAAAGCAAATGTGTACACGTAAAAACCCTTTTCTTGTAGGTATTAAAGTGTTCTGAAAGTTACTCCAGACATAGAGACTTTTCCAATTTTGGATTGATGAATAAACCTCCGAAACCCGTCTCCCATCCAAAGGGGTCTGGATTCTCTCTATTTGGAAAAAAAAAAAACTCTTAGGGTCTGAACTATATAATGACATGAAAAGTTTAATTGGTGTAATTAAGATAGTCTATCCAATAATGAATTGATAATCCTTTCCTCTCAAGAGTAGAAAATCTTCTTTACAACTTTTAACCTTCCAAAATAGGAATAGATTGTTTATTCTTGAGATAGTATGGATATTATATGGATTTGAATTATTATTTTGGTATTATGTTAGTCTATAAGTCCATCATAAGTTTAAAGATGCTAAAAGAGTGAAAGAATGTTAAATAAACTTTGTTAGTTTTATTCCAGTTATGTAATACTAATCAATTTATAGATTCAGAGAAACTTGGGAATACTGGGAGTAAAGAGAAAAAAGAAAATAACATTAATGAGTAACGTATAAAGGAGGTTAATCTAAAACCCCCTGTTCTTGCGAAGTATTCACCATGTTACGTAAAGATAGTTCCCCGTTGACAATGCTGAGAAAAACATCACAATCATCGATTACTACCAGTGACGGATATAGGTAATTACATAATTTCAAGTGTTGTATTACTATAAGACTAAAGGAGTATGAAATAAGTAAATAATAGACCCTATAAAGATACTTCACTTCTAAGAGGAACAGTTGATATAACAATAGGACTCCATACCAAGTATTTCTTTCTTTTTTTTCTCGAACTAAGAAGTAAATGACCAAAATTTTCATTACCTAAGTAAAGAATCGTAGTAGATTAACACTGGTGAACTCGACAACGACAACGAATTACAGTCGTACTTGTATAGATTACATACAGTTAGGCTGCGTAAGTCATCAGTATAACTACGAATGTGACAGAATAGAAACCTCGGAAAAGTTCAACTGAGTTAAAAAAAAATTGTACTGCAGTCGTGAGAAACCGACGTACAATCGATTGTCGATACTCTAGTGTCTGTTTCCTCTTTTTCAGTCTCCCCCAATCGAATCACCTTTGGTCTCTGTACGTTTTACCATACTATGCAAATTGTAGAGAATAAGTCCTCTCGGTCTCTTGCTACTCGCTTCTTCGTCGTCCGTTCAAATCTCTGAAAACTCCTCGTCTCATTTCTCCCAGAACGTCCCAGAACATTATATATAATACTCTAAAGTTATAAAACATCCGGTCACCAATAGTTGGTTTCGTTCCACGAAACTGGGTGTTTATAGAGTCTGTAGATATTTTGTACCATGTTAAGGAATTATTATTTTTGATTTCATGGTTTGAAATCTTTAATAAATTTTGAATCTCATATGGTATGAATCGGGATGCGAACCATATTACATTATATTTCAGTGAATGTTAGTAACCGTAAAAATTTTGAAAATTAAAACATAACCTCATATCGGTTAATCGTTACAACACTATCAAAGTCCTCCTGTCGTTTCTCTGAGTCGGTATGTATGTGTAGATAGGAAAGAGAGGGTTTGAGGGGAGGGTAGGTCCGACGGTGTATTGTAGCTCGTCTCGAGGGAGACCATGTGTCATCCGGGAACAACCAATAGGTAGAATTTATATCGTGACACCTGGGCAGTGGGGTTTGAGGGATTGATAGGGAAAAGGGGTAAGAACCGTAAAATTGTACGAAAGACCTCACCTCACCATAACTCACACTGTTCGTGTGGACACCTCACTTCACCCTCGGTAATAGGAGGAAGTACGTGCAAGATCACTCACTACTACTTGGCTTCAGTTACTACCACTTCCCTCAGTCACTTTGTTATATTCAGCTCCCATTGTAGTTGTAAGGAAGAAAGAACTGGTCTTAGTCTCAGACTAAAGTAAGTGTTCAGTCACAAATTAAACACACTTGAATTCCAAAAGACCCCTTTCTTCAAAGAAAGAAATAATTTGATTAGGTAGGGAGGGAGGAGAAAAAACATCCTCCTACTTGGTGAATGACCGACTAGTTGGAAAAGAAGAGATCAGTGTCTTCTACATGTTTGTGGTCGTATCAAACGTCGACACTAGAGAAATAGGTCACTTCACGATACTTTCCGGTATTTTCGAAAGCATGAAAAGTACATTAAGGTGAAAACTAATCTTCGGGGTAACAATACACCCAACATAAAGACTTTTTTTTTTTCCTCTCTCTTTTTATACCTCAGTTCATCTTCTTAAATACTAAACACATATCGTTAGGATCAGAAGTAACGTATTTAAGTCTTTTATGTCTATTAATGAGTTTTGAGATGATACATCACTATTGATGAGAACTATAACCTACTAATATAAAGTATATATGAACGTGAGACTAAATATTTTTTGTTTACCTTAGTCTTTTATGTGTTTTAAACTATTGACGTCATCAAAAAAACAAAAAAAAATTTCATATGTATAAAATAAACTAGAATCCCATAAAATGAAATGGTCATAAGTCGTCAATTTGTACATCTAACAAAGAGTTTAAAAGAAATGATATTCGTTTTCTCGTTGGTTGTTAGTATTCTATTTAGAAACACATTTAGGTATTGTGAAACTCTTGTTTGAGAACTTCTTCTTAACGATTATTTCCTTGTCCTAGTAATTTTTTAATACTACATATTATATTTCGAAATAGTATAGTTTTAAAAAAGATCTTTCCAATAAGATCAAATGTGAAGTTAGTCATAATATATTTTACCAGAGAAGTGTGAGAACGGTTTCGTAACTTTTAAATTATTTACTTTTTATCATGGAGCAACTATAAAATTAAATGTCAAGTGACTGATGGTTCTTCCAAAAAAATTTTTATACTCATATGATATAAAAGTCCACCCATTTCTTGGGTGGACTTAACACCCTCTCCGTACTCTGTTCCCAAGTTAGGAACCCAGTCCTTCTACGGGACCTCTTCCCTGATCTTCGGGTGACGTCATAAGAACGGACCTCTTAGGGTGACTGTCTCTTCGGACCATCCGATGTCCGGTGTCCCAGCGTTGCTCATCCTGCACTGACTACACTGACTCGTACGTGTGTGTGAGATAAAATACATAATCTTTGTCGTATGAATAGGACTAATATTTTGAACCAAACTCGTATTCAATTTTTTACTCATCAAAGTTAAAATCCCTTAATTTTGGTCATCTAATCAAGATTGGTTTGTATAGTACTGTGAAGTTCCTTGAAATATTACTTATTATGAATTGAAATGGATTCTCTCTAACTATCACTTCTCCTTTTATTTACTCAGAATTCTTAACTAAATTATCCAGTCTGTTATGTCGTAGGGAGTCTCCATACGTTTTGTTTCTGATATAAAGTTCCTTGTCCCTTTCCCAAATCATTGTAATTGGATTGTCCGCAGTAAAAATAATAAAATGTACTTGTAACTATATAAGAATGTTTGACGAAGTTCTTTATTTTTACTTTGTCGTTCATTTCTTTTTTGAGAACTTTCCATTATGTTTAATGGAACTCTAGTTTGAGTAAAGAATATTTTTACTCTTGGAATCCCCTTTTGGAGGTATAGATATTAAAATACTTTGACTAATTCCATGATTTAACGTAGACGTACTCCAAAATGGAGTGACAGCAAGTGCGGTTTCTCCGTGGATAGTCCCCTTTTACACTACAATATGTATGTCATAGAGTATCTTATTTTAAAATCTGGGGGTATCTGACATTCGGCGGTCCGAGAAGACGGGTACCTTAAAAGGTCCGTTCTTATGACCTCACTCGACGGTAAAGGAGGAGATCCCCTAGAAGGACTGGGTCCTTAGCTTGGGCACAGAGAACGTAGAGGACGTAGGCGTCCGTCTAAGAAATGGTAAAAGTTCGTCTAAGGACTTCGGGATAATAGTGCTATCTGTTAAATTAATTGGAAAGCATAAACAAGTCTATAAAATGGTGAACTCAATGTCCCTTCAATAATAATTGTTACACTTTCAGCGAGTCAGCACAGGTTGAGAGACACTGGGGTACATGATATGTCAGGTACCTTAAGAGGTCCGGTCTTATAACCTCACCCATCTTCTAGGGGAAGAGGTCCCCTAGAAGGGTTAGGTCTCTGGTTTAGACGGACGCTACGTCCTCTGGTCCAAAGTTAGGGACGCAACCCTTCCAGGAGACCTCTTCCCTTACGGTTAGGTGAAGTCATAAGAACGGACCTCTTAAGGTACCTGTCTTTTCGGACCGTCCGACATCAAACACCCCAGTGTTTCTCAGTCTGTACTGACTGACTGAATATGTGTGTATAAACAAGTCTAACGACATAGAGTCAAAACCTAAGTCCGGGACGTTTTGTTCAACGGAGTGACGTTAATTTTTTACCGTATTTTGTTTAAGATAAACCTCTGTTATATAAGACAGGTTGTTTTTGTACCGTTTATGACACCTCCTGTGTCTTTCATTTACGTCTCTTCCCTGTGAGGATTTGAAAGAGAGGAGAACACATAGTCAGCAGACACTAAGAAACGTTTGGGTACCTGACATCGGGTGGTCCGAGGAGACGGGCACCTTGATAGGTCCGTTCTTATGACCTCACCCAACGGTAGAGGAGGAGGTCCCCTAGAAGGGCTGGGTCCCTAACTTGGACGGAGAGGACACAGAGGATGTAACCGTCCGTCTAAGAAATAGTAATTGTGGTGGACCCTTCGGGTGGATGGTTCCTTTTTAATGTACGGGTAGATCCTCACAGAAACCATTCATTCCCACTGTCTGTTTGTACCCTCTTTTTTAGTTGAGGTATCCAGAAATGGGTTTTATGTTTACTTCGATCGGAAGAGACCTGAGATTTTTAACGAACCGACGAGATTTATAAACGTTTTACAACTTTCACATAAAGTTTACCCAGAGAATCATCTTAATTGTAACTACTCGAGTGTAGGAGCCCTTCTGAAGAGACTGGTACCAGAAATGACGGTCAACGGTCCACTCTCCCTTGACCGAATACAAAGGTTTAGTAACTTGAATTTTATACACGGAGATTGTCCGAAGGGTCCAACGTGTCACCATTTCTTAGGTGAACGGTCACGTCCCCAATGTTCTTTGCGTCCAAACTAGGGATCCACCCCTTCTAGGACACCTCATCCTTTACCGTTGGGTGAGGTCATAAGAAAGGACCTTTTAAGGTACCTGTCTCCTCGGACCACCCGATGTTAGATACCTCAGTGTTTTTCAACCTGTGCTGACTTGTGTGTGTGTGTTGTCGGTAAGCGGACTGACGTGGGTGAAGACTCTGTGATACTTACGAAACCCCTATTAGAGAGTACGAACGGTAACCTAAACTAAACTCATTGAACGTATCGAGGACTGTACGTCGTTCGGGTGTCAGTGGTAGACAACCTAATTTGATTTAATTCCCGATGTATTTGTACAAGTTAAACTTTAGATCCGTCTAATAACATTTATAAAATTGTTACCGTAAGTGCTACCCAAAGATACTGGATAGAAAGAGGGTTGTTCCTTCGTGCCTCGAAAGGAATTTAAATTGGTTTATTTCCCAACATTAATGAGAGAATCGGAAACATATAGAATGGACTCGTTATTGGCCCATCGGTGTCTGAAGTAGAGATCGGAACCAGTATCTGTGACGGTCGTGCTCTAGACCCAATGAGTGGTCCACTTTTCAGGAACCCTTTTGTCCTAATCCGTGTAATGTAATGTCTCATCGCAATGGTCAAATCTCGCGGGGGACACGATGAATAGACACGTAACGAAGAATCGAGGTATCTCAGAGACACTATTACCTACACTTTAGAAGATCCGTAAAGAGGGATGGTACTCGTCCTTTAATTCGAAAGAACCACCTCTCACGACCTTCTTATACCTTCCTCTTTCCCCGAGAGGACAAGAAAGACCGACAACGGACCCCAGTCACAAACTTCACTTCACTTCATCGAGTCAGCACAGGTTGAGAAACGCTGGTGGCACGGATGGTCCGAGGAGGCAGGTACCTTAAAAGGTCCGTTCTCATGACCTCACCTAACGGTAAAGGAAGAGGTCCCTAGAAGGGCTGGGTCCCTGACTTGGGCCCAGAGTGCGTAACGGCCGTCTGCGAAATGGCAGACTCGGTGGTCCCTAGTCACAAACCCTCACCCCTATGGGTCCCTACGAGACGGTTTGGTCCACGGGTCTACTGTACCAGGGAATTTGGGAGTGTCGGGACCGGACCACTAGTAGGCGAACACCGGGAGAGCTGTACCTGTGGTGCTCGAGGTCCGGAAGACGACGTGGTCGTTGGGGTATAGGAGACGCAACGACACACAGGTCGTTGTCGACATCGGGTGCATACAAAGTCTCCCAACGAAGGACGAATGGGTCGTCGGTGTCTGGGCTAGACTGGTCTGTTTGACCGGGCAAAGAGACGGTAGGTCACGTGTCGTGGGTACGACGCAAGACTTGAGGTCCGACCCCTACCTAGGTCAAGGTTCAAACAGGAGTTGAGAGAGTGGGGGTCTCAGAGTATGTCTCCCTAAAATTTTTTTAGACTATCAGTAAATAGTGTCAAATTATTAAGAAATACAATTTCTTAGGACATATTTAAAAGAGAGAGATCTGACATGGGTCTGTGAGAGGAGTAGACAAAACGACAACTTCTCCATTACGTCGTCTCTCTAATTCTTGTACCTAAGACCTCGGTGTTACGGACTTAAATTTAGAACTTATATGGAGTTCTAAACGAGTTGTTGTAACACAGAGTCAAAGGAGTAGACATTTTAGTCTATTACCTCGTATGGAGTGTCCCGAGAGTAGAACCCTTATATTACCCAATTACGTATCTTTTACGTAACTTATAACAGACCGAGTACCTTGAATTATACTCGATGATAATAACTACTGACTAAAAAAATATCGGAAGGGAGTTTAAGAAGAAAAGATGTACTCATAAAGGATTTTCAGGTTCTAAATACAACTTATAAAAGTTCAATATAACCGCAATTTTTATTTCGGAGGAACTGACTTTTTTGTCTGTTTTAATATCTCGATGGGGGGGTTAAGAAAAGGAATACAGTGAATTTTCGTTTTTATTTGGTTTGTAAGTTCCTATAACAGACGTATCGTTTTCAGACGAGAAATATAGACAGTTGTATCAACGTAATGTCTGGTCGTCACCGTAAGGACGACACCTTTCATATCGATCAGAACTCATATTTTAAATTACTACACCTTCACCTTCTTTCCCCCTCTTTCACCCCCACCTCTTCTAGACAACATTTTTATATCATAAAAATGAAAGTTCTGAATTTTCCACGATCTATAGATTTAGAGACTTGTATTTTGTAAGAGTAACATTTCGTATACTGGCTGAGTGTAACAACATGTCGTTTTTGGTCGTGTTGGAACGTTTCGTTAATATAAGGTTACTTTTGTAAAAAATTATTTATTCTGTCTACTCTATCCTTTATGGGGTTTGAATTTTTTTTTTTGTCTTAAACTTTGTAGCAAATATAAGGATGTTCTGATAGTGATAATTTGTATGTTTCACAAAGAAGGAAGATAAGAATCAATTACTTCACAATAAAATTTAGGTTTCACCCATAAACTAAAATAAACTAAAATAGTTTATGGAAAAATCGTAAATAGTTCAGACACGTGCCAGGCTCACGACGACAAGTTATAACAAGTAGAGGCATCGGAGTCGTACACCGGATCGAACGTAGAACGTAAAAGTAACCGTGAGTCATCATCAGTTTACTTACTTACCAAGATATAAAGGACGTTGATGAATAACTCCACCATGGATCTACTCAATGGATCGAAAGAGACAAAGACGACGGATCTTGTCTGCAATGGTGAACACACATAGTCAAGGTACGAGTCGGTACAGTCACAACTAAAAAAAGAAAGAAGAAAAACCTGTTATCTTGCAGTGAACGAGTATCGTCCCCACGAATGTAAGACGTCCTTGAGACTCGAATACCTACAGATGTATTTTGAGTGATATACGGTTTGTTGACACTCTTTAAACACAGGGTCGTTGTAGGTCGTATTCCATGTCGGAGAAGATGATTGGTTACCGTGTTCACACACGTTTGGTTGAGTCGGGGAACTCGAAGTCAAAGGGATCGAAATCTTGTTCACTCCTCCTAAAAGTAGGGACTCACAAAAAAGTATAAAGGGAAATCTCTGGTTTACTGAGTGAGTCTAACACGGTCCCAACTTTTACCTTCTCTCTATGGTCTAATAGAGATTTCAACTGGACCGTAAAAAAAGACACACCGACCTTTGGTTCATTTACACAGAGACCGTTAAAGGAGGGAGGACAGCCACGGGGAAATGAGTAAAGAACGACTGACAGGACCTGGTACACCAGAAGGTCGATCCGGAACAAGAGTGTCAGTATTAAAGGGAATTCTCCAAAACGACTATTAACGAATTCTGTAGTCTAAAGGATCAACAAAAGATAAAATTTATCCGGTGTTACTTTTTCGTTAAGTTCTGGGTTTCCTGGCTTACTTTCCATCTTTTAAGATCCGTGCCTCTATCGTGAACCACGGAGGGTGGTACGACCGTTTGATGGCCCGGTCACGAGATAACCATGTTTAAGACTAACCCGACAACGGAGTTTTTCACGATTAAATGACGGACCCTTTTTATACCCACTAGTTTTCTGATACCAAGTGTATTCACCCTAAAAGATATTCAAAACGATGTATCACATTGGGTCCCAAGAGCTCCGGAGTGGTCGAATAGTCTTGTTTACCCAAAGTTATTGATTAATGTCCCTTTTTTCGTTTTCGTTTTACTGTTCCGTTTTACATCTTCTTTCAAGTCTTAAAGACAGTGATATGTCTGTGTAAAAGCGGTACCCTGTAAATAAGGAGACTTAGTTCGGGTATGGATTAGTCGTTCTGAAGACGTTTTGGAGAGGACGGGTGCACGAATCTACCACTGGGTGTACAAGTACTCGTTTGGGCCAGGGTTGTGACGAGGGGTAGCACCGAGGTGAAGAAGAGAGATCTGAGGCGTCAAAGGTTGGTCCCTAGTTAGCTATGACGGTAGAGGGAGGTTAACAAGGAGAGAAGATGTCAAACTGTACCCCTCCGGAGTTATACTGTCACAACACCTCACAAGACCTTTCGCCTTCCTTTAACCTTCTGTGGTAGGGGAAAACATAATGTGCACCAATCTAAAAAGTTTCGTCACTACCTCACGTATCTCAATATCCGTTCGAAGGGGAACAAAAATGAATTTGTCGGACAGGAAGGGGAGAAGGACTAAAGGGTTGTCGTGAGTCTTACCTTTGTTTTTGGTCATGTCTGTGACTTGCTCTGACTCGTCCTGAGTCTTGAACAGGGGAGAAAACTACTGGTTCACAAAAAATTACTTTGTAGTTCACACCGAACCCCAGTGAAGAGAGTAGGGGGTACAGACTGTCGAGGTCAAGAAGGCGGTACGAGTTTAAGGTTAAGAATCCGAGTTCCTCATACTGATGATATTATGTCTTTCGGTTCCGTCATTCTACGTCGAGATTTAAGGTCTTTTCATCTCTACCCATCGTGATCGAAGTACTCGTTCTTAAAAATAGACAAATCAAGAAACGACTTTCACGGTCGTGGATTTTGTGACGGGAACTATTAGGAAACGTCGATTTACTTACTTAAGACCAGGGTATGTCTTTTGATAAGTGTCCCTGTTTTCGGACGAAGAATCGAGGGGGCAGCGTTTCTGTCGAATCGATCCTACTTACCCCGCTTTCTTGTGTGAGTGGTCCAGACAGATGTACAACCGAAAAGTCGGCAGAGATTTTGTTCCGGTGTACACAAGGGACGACCGCCGAGACTTAGAGTCTGGTCCCTCGTCTCCTTCCGATCAAGGAAAGGACAGGTACGACCGGGGAGACGACGGCGGACGACTTCGCATATGTCAGAGAGATCTTCGTCGCCAGGGGATTCGGAAGACGTAGTCTGTGGGAAGTCTTAGGTTGTTTTTGGTGTCGACAAAGGGTCCTTTTTCTTTTTCATAACGTGTCTATATGTTTGTGTAAAAGACATACATCATAAAGTTCTCTTACTTCTCCCGGGACCTCGGGGGTGCTATATTGTGCTTACTATCTGAACCTTCGTTTAGTAGATTTTTGGTTCCTCAACAAGAGAGAGAACGATTTCTTTACAAGTTCATACGTGTTTTGGTCTCTCTTTACATTTTCTTTGGTGGTGTCTGAGTTGTCAATAGTTGTAAGACGATAAGGACAAAGTAGGTGACGGGGAACGGGTGAAATTTTTAAAAACGAAACGATCTTATAAGATTTTGTTTAGACTCGAAAGTCAAAATAGACATTTATGATGTTACATGTAGGTTCACTAGTCCTGAAAAAAAATTTCTTGTATTGGTGATTTGATAATACTGTGGGATGTTTTAATTTCGGAAGAAATTATAGTGCACGATGGGTCTGACAAAATTTAAAGAAGACTAACAGGTCCTTTATTGGAAAGACTGTCACCATTCGAAGTTCGATCTAGGTATGTTCCCGGTCAGTACCGTGAACCAACTATATAAACTAATCTCGTTCTTAAGTCAAGTTAAAGTGACACACTCATCTTCGGTGTAGTCAGTCAATAGACTACCTTCACCACCTTCCCTCCCTCCCGTACGTACACTCCTCCATGTCCTCTGAGACAATTACTTTTCATGGAGTGTCAAAAATTTTATCCTGAAAAATCTTAAGAATGAACTAAAATACTACAAAAGTTTAGTATTTTAGTTAATCTGTTCGTGGATCAAAAGAGAACTGGAACCGAGTAATTTTGATACTTGGGTTATCCAATCCGAAGTGCAAGGAATAGACTTAGGTCTCACCTACCCAACGTACATCTGATGACTCGTGAATGTAAACTAAAGTGAAAAAGAAGGAACTCATCCAATTCTTTTTTTAGTAACCGATGTAATTTTTCTTTTAGGTTTCAGGAGTTTATATGGGGACGGACGAGACACCCCTGGTACGACCTAGAGAAACCGAGGGTAAGTGGAGAACTATATAATTGCGGGTTTATACTACCCAAATGGACGACAGAAGGAACGCGTAGGTCGCAACTACTGATAGTAGACGAAAAAAGAGGTGGTTTTGGTGGAGGTGCGGACTCGCGTCCAACCCCGGAGCGTGGGGGTTCTGATCTACTCCTCGTCGCATCGAATATTAAACGGGTAGAGACATAAGTTTGACGACCACCGTTTCAAAGACGTTAAACGAGACAAAACCTCTTACCGACTCTATTTCTTTTAGGGTAATCACCGTCTTTTTACAGGACACAAGACTACACGACGTCTAACGTTCAAGACAACCGCTCTCTGGACGGCACTTGGTTTAAGTGAGCATTACCCCTTGTAATAGTAGTCCTCTCGTCGTTTCGGTAAACGAAACGTAACAGTTCGACTACATTTTTCATCTTAAGACTCAAATAAAACATTATCCTTATATACAAATAGGTTCTCTTACACTCTTTAAGTAGTCGTTTCTTTTTTTTAGTAAAATCTAGTAAATTTCTCTTTTTCTTCATCCTCCGTCTTGTCCCGTTTATCTTTAGTTTTGTCTCTCTTTGTCTCCTCAAGACATGTTTACTACTAGTAAAGATAGGAGACAGATGTCTTAGGGACCGTTTATCTTAGGATAAGAGGTTCGAAAAAAGTAGAAGGGATTGGGAGTATCTTATAATATTTGGTTTTACTACTATACGATTGTTCAATTTTCTTACAGAATGAATTTATAGAGAATTCCGTAATCTGTCTGAATTATTTAGATAGTTTGTATTGTTACGTAATCGTTAATTAAATATTTACAGATAATTCAGGGATGAAACACGTACCTGGTTACGATTCGTGACTTCACGACTTTGAATTTAAATACATTTAACGACATTACAATTCATTTATGTGTTTCTAATACCTTATTATTTTTCATGATATCTAAAGACAGTAAAGTGACCTGTGACTGGTCTCTTTTTTTATTTTGATTTTCCGTTCTTTAACGTAAAATGATTAAAGAATTTCTGTAGTCCCCTAAAATGTGCGAATAAGTATTCAAGTAAGTGTATGAGTAAAGTGATTTTATGTCCGAGACAGGATTCAAGAGTCCTCCGTTTCTACCCCCCCGAATGGAAAATTTTCTTTTGTGTGTTCACTTGTTCTTTAATGTGATACGTCGATTTCGCTCTTCCATGAAGGGTGGACATGGACATTTATGAAGTCAGTTTTAGTGTCATTTGTGTCTTTACACACACACCACATCTGTCGCTGATTGTCGCTGATTCAGAAGTCCTTATTTCACTCACTGGGGTTCTGGTCCATATTTATAAATTGTCCTTGGAATGTTAAAAAATGGACATAAAGAAGAGGCCAAGGTACAAAAGGTTCTCGAGCAGAAGGTAAAAGAAACCTTCTGACAGTCAGAGTAGTTTCAATACTCTTCCAAGGACGGTCCGTATGGACTCTTCACACACTGTTCGGAAGTAAGACTCTACCCGAGAACGTACACTTAGAGATAGTTCCAACTCTTCATTTGTCTCCAGACTCTTAAGACTAAATATGAGTGTCCTACAAGAGACTCCACGTCAGACTAACATAGGGTTTCCTACAATCTCCTAGACCTTTAGTATAAAGGTATTACCAAGGATTGTAACGTTTCAGTGTAGGATGATTGTGTGTTAAATCTTAAAATTATGTTTTGATGGTTATTTTAAAGAGTTAGTGTATTATTTGTCGTAAGTAGAAACAGTATAAATGAGTCCTTTTTTACCCCGGTATGCATAATATAAAGTTTTTATTCTAATCCTGATGAGGTATCAAAATCTTTAAGAATTGTTTGTCCATTGCTCTGAGAACGGATGAGGTATTTACATCGTATTAAGACAGACTTTGTCTGTCGGATCTAATGATCCAAAGTATTTTAAATGAGTCATCCGTTACAATTCCTTAGAATTAATTGAAAAGGAGAGTCATCTTTTTAGATCTCTCTGAGTTTATCGTGGTCGTGTTTGTACGGTCCAAAACTATCTCTTATTATATGTTTTTGTGAATTTGTCAGTATCAGACTTATTGACTCATCCGGAGGACCGAAGAATAAATCTACTTTAGCACTTGTCTGTGTATCGGTGGTACGTCTACACTGACATAGTTCAAGGGTCCGTGTCAAGTCCCATCTCAACGAACGCACCCTAGTACTATGTTAGGCTCCTGGCGAGACGACTTCCGTCCTATGTAAATGTCCGTTTCGTCGAGCGTATGAAGTCATGAGATTTACACGTATTCACATTTGTTTCAAGAGACCCCCTTCAACACCAGTGGTTCCACGAACACCATTAAACTACATTGACGTTCGTCATAGTTTCATGGGTTCAGAGGTCCCTGTTCAGGACGAAATCTTCTCGTCCGGTATGTGAAAAGTTTACATCGTTTTCATAATGTACACCTATACTTTAGCCACCCATTGTTGACGGAGTAAGTCTTGAAGTCGTCTTTGTCGAATTCATCTTGATAGAGTAATTGTTAATTTCTCTTTATCACGGTAGAACACAACTTTTATCTTTTACGTCGAAAGGGTGGTTGAACTAGACAAACTACTTTTATCTGGTTGTTGTTTTTATTTCAGTCAAAATTGTGTCAGTCGTTCCACATTTGTTCTAAAAGGGAGGTTCAACTCTACAAAATAGAAGATTGAACCCGTCAGACATACGAGGAGTCGAAGGTTCGTTTACTTCATGTCATGTCAGTTAAAATCTTGTCGGTAATTTTGTCTGTGGATTTGTTTGTAGAACGAAATAACTAAGTAAATACAGGCGATCAATCTTGGCCTGTACCTTGTTGTCTGACCAAGGTTTAGCTCTTTCCTCATACGGTTCCGACATGTAACAGTGGGACGAATAAATTGAATATACGTCTCATGTAGTACACTTTACGGTGCGACCTACTTCGTGTTCGACCTAAGTTCTAACGACCCTCTTTATAGTTATTGGAGTCTATACGTCTCCTGTAGTGGGAATACCGTCTTTCACTTCTTCTTGATTTCTCGGAGAATTAGTTTCACTTTTTCCTCTCACTTTTTCAGAGTACCTCGAATGTAAGATCACCCTTCTTCTCTCTATTATCTGTTTATTTACTTATTTATTCGTTAAATTCACAATGCCCATCTTATTTTGTCCTTTAACACTATCTTTAACCCATCCCACCCCATCCTGGATGAAATCGTTACCTCAGTCTCTTCCGAGGAGACTCTTTACTAAGATCTCAACCCTGAACCTGTTACCCTTCCTCGGTCGGTACACTTCTGGACTCCCCTCTTGTGAGCTCTTGTTCACCTTTCCGAGGTTCCGTTCTTGTATGTACCGAGTAACTCCTTGTCTTTCTTTGATCACACTGTCCGTATATGATTCACTTCCCTTTCCAGTATGTAATTCCGAATCCTTCACTGGTCCCGGACCTATGTTCCGGGACTCCTTTACTCTTTTAAGGAAAGTTTGAGGTCCGAGGCTTCCGGAAAAGAAGGTGTTTCGTAGTTACGTCTCCAATCACGGGAGTCTCAAAGAAAAGGTAAAACAAAGAATAGTAAGAATAGTCTTTAGAAAAATGGTTTGACTTGATAGTTTTCACAAGGAAGGTCTAAATACAAGATCGGAGAACGAAATGTCTACAGGGAGGAATTTAATAAGGAGGAGAAAAAATTTATACACTTTTAGAGGTATGTTTACATACATTCTTTCAGATCCCTTTAAAACACAAACGAATTTTATTCTACTTTCCCCAAGCTCACTAGTCTTTACCAAGTTTCTTGTTCACTTTCAATCGGACCTTTTCTCTGTTGGGTTTAATTACTGTTACTCAAGGTTTATGAAATTTGTCCACTTGGGTATCTTGTCTCTGTGAGATTTAGTAATAAAGTTGTAATTTTACCCGACGGAACACTTTATCACTAGAGGGATAGTTGATCCTCATGAGTACTTCTCTGCATGTTACATGTCCTGTAAGGATATAGTAAAAAAAAATTGGACTCCATATTGTATATTGTGATAGAATCAAAGTCCACACGTTGTATTACTAAACTATAAACATATATAACACTTTACTAGCGGTGTTTATGTACATCAATTGTAGGTAAGGACGACTATCAATGTTTGACAAAAAGAACATTATTGAAATTCTAGACGAGGGAATTACTGAAAGTTGATGTGTCACGTTATAATGATCCATATCAATGCTACGAAGACGTAACGCAAACAGCTTACCTGAGTTGGTGAAAATCTAGTTCCTAAGGTCCGGAACTACTTTAGATACTTAGTCTTGTTCTTAGAAACGAGAGTTTCTATAGTGAAAAAAAAAGAATAAAAGACAAATAAAAAGGTTTCATGTCATATTATTGAGTCTCCGATCTACTATGTAAGAAATCTTCTTGTTGTTCTCCCCTACAATCCTTTCAAACACCGGGTAAGGGATTACTGACTCGTTCTATAGTATATTCAGTTTAGTGAGAGAGCCACTTTCCGAAAGGAAAGACCACGGAAAAATCACAGTCCTACATCCTGGTCTACTTAATGGGTGATTTTACTCCTTCAAACTAATGACTGTATTTTCAATTATAAGAATATGTACTCCTATCTTTGTTAGAGAATTTTATTACCCATTGCTACTACATATTTAATTAAGAGTTAGTGATGTTACCATTAACTGGTCGATAAAGACCAAAGTATTAAACCTTTGAGTAAGCTACTAAGGAAGTAAATAAGTCATTTACTACTGTTTTCAGTCAAAGGGACCAGAAGCGTCTTGTGTACACTGTTAAAGACGGGAGTTCCTTAAGGGTTCAACCATCCACAACCACTGCCTCTCCTATTCCTAGACTATTCATGTAATGATCGTGTTAGTAACAGTACTAACTAAAGTTACTATTTCTTAGGAAGGTGGTTACTCCTACCCCGTTTAGTTCCACGGAGTCAACCTCTCTTTACTCATACACCAGTCCGGATGTCGTCACGCAGTCACCTCATCCGTTACAAATCGACTGTCGAACGTCGACGACTCGACTTCGAACCTCAAGTGTACCGTCTTTCTTTTTCTTACCCCTCCTCTACCCGTACACCCGTGCTTACTCCCAATGGTGTCCGGACCTTCTCCCAGTCTTCCCGAACCTTAACGTCTGATTTGTAATAAAAGACACACGTCATCCATCGGTAACTTCTTGACATATTTTTCCTAACACGAAATCTTTCTACTAACAGGTGTCTACTTTGAAGTTCCACTTAACCTTCCTCCTCTAATACCTCTATCTTTGGTTGGTCTTTCGATAAGGTCGTTAGGTCCTACCATTGAATGTAATTGTATGTAAGTCGACCTTAGAGGTCATTCCTTCTTTGTGCTAACAAGGATTTCAGGTACGACTACCTTTGTTTTGTACTACTTGAGGAGTTTATTTATAGGGGTCAAGATTCTAAGATCAGAAAATTTTTTATCATCGTAGTTTCCGAAAAAGACGTAGATAACTCTAATAGTATACCAAAAACAGAAAGTTAAACAATTATACCACATAGTGTGACTAACTAAACACATATAACTTCTTAGGAACGTAGGGACCTTATTTGTGTTGAACTAGTACCACATACTCGAAAAACTATACAACGACTTAAATTTTAAAACAACTCCTAAAAACGTAGATACAAGTAGTCGCTATGACGGACATCAAAAGAAAAAGACACAACAGAAACAGACCAAAACCATAGTCCCACTACTACCGGCGTATTTTACCCAAACCTTCACAAGGAAGGAGACCTTAAAAAACTTTCTCAAAATCTTCCTATCCGTAATAGAGAAGAGATTACAAACTATCGTGAGAGAGCACTTCGGTAGACCAGGACCCGAAAACAAAAAACCCTCTAAAAAATAGTGTCGAAGTTAAAGTCACGAACATTAACCCAACAAGTATTAAAGTCGTGACGAAGTAATAATTTTTAGAAGTTTTTTACCCGTATCTTCCTTGGATGGAGTTGAACTATTTCCGGTATGTACTATACGGATGTCGTTTGTAATAAGAGTTATCACTTTTTGACTTTCGTAAGGGGGATTCTAGTTCTTGTTCTGTTCCCACGGGTGAAAGGGGTGATAATAAGTTGTATCAAGACCTTTAGGATCAATGTCGTTAGTCTCTTCTTTTTCTGTATTTTCATTAGGTCTAACCTTTTCTTCTTTATTTCGAGATAAACGTCTACTGTACTATGACATGTATCTTTTGGGATGTCTATCATAGCTTTTAATGATCTCGATTAGTTACTAAATCGTTTCAACGTCCTATGTTTTACTTATGTGTCTTTAGTAAACGTAGAGATATATGATTGTTACTTTTTAGTCTTTCTCTTTAATTCCTGAGTTAGGGTAAGTGACAACGTTGTTTTTCTTAATTTATAGATCCTTATTTGAATGGATTCCTCTGTTTTCTTGACATGTGTCTTTTCATATTCTGTGACTACTTTCTTTAGTTTCTACTGTATTTGTCTACCTCTCTATAAGGTACAAGGACCCATCCTTCTTAATTATAACACTTTTACTGATATAATGGTTTGTGTTAGATGTCTAAGTTACACTAGGGATAGTTTAATAGTTACTGTAAAAAGTATCTTGATCCTGTTTTTTAAAGTGTTAAGTATACCTTTGTGTTTTCTGGTACTTATCGGTTTCGTCAGGACTCTTTCTTCTTACCTCGACCTCCTTAGTTGGAAAGACTGAAGTCTAATATGATGTTTCGATGTCAATAGTTCTGTCATACCATGACCGTGTTTTTGTCTTTGTCTGGTTACCTTGTTCTGTCTTTCGGGTCTTTATTTGGGTACGAGGGAAACCCATGGAATATAAACTGTTTCCTCCGTTCTTATATGTTACCCCGTTTCTGTCGGAGAAGTTATTTACCACACCCTTTTGGTCTGTCGATGTACATTTTCTTACTTTAATCTTGTGAAGGATTATGGTATGTGTTTCTATTTGAGTTTTACTTAATTTCTGGATTTGTATTCTGGTCTTTGATATTTTGAGAATCTCCTTTTGTATGTGTCTTGTGAACCACTGTATTTAGTTTCTTTCTAGGAAATACTGGGTGGAGGATCTCATTACCTTTATTTTTGTTTTCATTTGTTCACCCTGAACTAATTTGATTTTTCTAAACGTGTCGTTTCCTTTGATATTCGTTCCACTTTTCTGTTGGGAGTCTTACCCTCTTTTATTATCGTATACTTTGTTGACTGTTTCCTAATTAAAGGTTTTATATGTTCGTCGAGTATGTTGAGTTATGGTCTTTTTGTTTGTTGGGTTAGTTTTTCACCCTTTTTCTGGATTTTTCTATTTTTTTGTTTTTGTTTTTTTTCTGATTTTTTATTTATTTATGTATGTATTTTTTCTGGATTTTTCTATAAAGAGGTTTCTGTTGTATCTCTACCGATTGTCTGTGTACTTATCTACGAGTTGTACCGAGTAATAATCTCTTTACCTTTGGTTTGTCGTTAGTCTATAGTGGAGTATGGTCAGTCTTACCGGTAGTAGTTTTTCAAACGTTTGTTATTTACGACGTCCCCCACACCTCTTTTCCCTTACAAGAACGTGACAACCACCCTTACATTTAACTACGTCAATGATACCTTCTGTCATACCTCTAAAGAATTTTATGCTCCTTATTTCGGTGGTATACTGGGTCGTTAGGGTGAGGATTCGTATATGGGACATCTTTGGTTTTAACTTTTTCTGTGTACATAGGGTAACAAGTAACATCGTGGTAAATGTTATCGATCTTGTACCTTCGTTGAATCTACAGGTAGTTGCCTACTTACCTATTTCTTCAAACCATGTATATGTGTTACCTTATAATGAGTCGGTATTTTTCCTTGTGGAAACTCAGTCAAGATTACTCCACCTACTTGGATCTTGAATACTTCATTCAGTCTTTCTCTTTCTCTTTATAACATAAGATTGCGTATATATACCTTAGATCTTTTTACCATGACTTCTTAAAGGCATGTCCCGTCGTCACCTCTTTGTCTGTATCTCTTGTCTGAATACCTATACCCCTCTCCCCTCCTCTCCCATTCTACATACCTCTCTCATTGTACCTTTGAATGTAATGGTGTATATTTTATCTATCGGTTACCCTTAAAAAATATAATGGTGTACATTTTATCTATCGGTTACCCTTAAACGACATACCGATTCTTTGAGTTTATCCCCGAGACATAGTTGCATCTCCCCACCCTAACCTCTCTCTACCCTCCCTCTAAGTTTTCTCTCCCCAATATACATATGGGTACCACCTAAGTACACCTCCAAACTGTATTTTGTTGTTTTAAGATATTTCGTTAATAGGGAGTTATTTTTTATTTAAATTTTTTTATCATCGTAGTATTGTCTTAATAACCTATATCTAGTAACACTACCAGCTTTTGACTTCGAGGTCGAGATAGGAAAACGGTCCTTTGATTAATTTATGGTCGAGAAGTTTACGGTAATCAAAGTGTTTGAACTGCACCCAAGGGACGTAC
This sequence comes from Capra ibex, assembly GCA_006410555.1. Lineage (NCBI taxonomy): Eukaryota > Metazoa > Chordata > Mammalia > Artiodactyla > Bovidae > Capra > Capra ibex. The sequence continues at coordinate 2,099,979 of SJYO01017713.1, read as the reverse complement.
CCGAGACGTGACAATGACTCGATTACTCGATTCAAGTTTATCCTTATCCATCGAAAAGACCGGTGTGACTAATGAATGTCTTAAAGTGACCTTCGTAAAAGACTACAATTTCGTAAAAAAACGTAAACGAAAAGGAGACCAAGATATTAAACGAAGAGAAAAGGTTTTTAACCAAAGGAGTGTCGTTCGAACCGAGGTCTGTGTTACAGTGAAACCTGAAGATTTTGTTCTCGATTTGTTTTTACGTGTTTAACGTTCCTGTATAATCAATACTAGAGTCTCGAAATCCTAAAACTTTTGTGCACAATTTTATTTTTACGTCTTTGAAAGGTCGACAACACAGATTCTCTTATGTAAGATTCACATTAACTATCGACGAGAAATTTGATTATTTAACTTAAAGCGAATTAAATTAAAAACATCTAAGAAAGGAAAGTTCTATAAAAGTCAGTTTTCACGATTTTTATCCAGAAAGGTTTTTACTCGATCGATAACATTTAACATTGATAAGTTTACCCAATGTAATAGATCTGTATACGGAAATCTAGTAAGAGACCCTAGGGTCTGTGGAGTCACTTTCAAGGGTTACGGAACTCTCTGTGTACACATTATATACCACAAGTTATATACGTTATTCTATGATATAATTTAAAATAATTACTTACAAGAGAAAAAGGAAAGATACAAATCCTAGAAACAGGACCAGGACCCCATAGGAAGTCCCTTCTACCTTCTGGTACTCCTTTACTCGTTGTAATGTTCTCCTTTCGTATTCATGTTTAAGTCAAAACTGTAAGTTCGTGTTCTGATACCGGTGCGTCCAGTCCTACTGTGACAGTACTAAACCCTAAAAAAAAAAAGATTTCCGGAAATCGAGGGTAAATTGAGTAGTCTCAAAATTAGAGTCTCAACTCGACCTCCTTGGGACTGCAAAGACCTGGACTCCCTTAGACACCACCTTGTGTCTGTTTCCACCTGTTGGTCGGGACCCACAGTCCTAACGGAGGGTATCCGCTGACTCGATCCACTCCTTTGTGGCTCCTGTGGCGGGTAACAAGTCCTGTGCCACTACTCAACGGAGAACTCGAGAGGAGTGGGAAAGTTAGATGCACTTCGACTTAGACCAAAGACCCTACACGTCGGTACTGGGTCCTAAATGACTGTCGGTGCGCCCCCTCGAAACGTCTTCACCGACGGTCGGTCCCCAGCTCTCCAAAACACCGTTCCAAACGTCTCTGTCGATGGGTCGGTGTTGGTCGGACGTCTCTCGTATCCTCTCCACCTCGGTCCATCCTTCGTGATGGGGTAGGTTTCGTAACAGACCCTGTCTTCTTACCGTGACAGTGGGTCGGTACCTGAAGTCGGTCGTCCCGGGTCTTTCGTTCTCCTAGACGTGGGGGTTCAAGGAAGGAAGGTAGGATCTCTTCTTGATTTCACTCTCAGACCTCTGACCCTGTTGACTTTCGGAAGGGATTTCCCGGCTAAATTAATTTACCTACCCTGTTTACATTTGGGTTGTCATGTAAATTGCAAAAGGAACAACCCCCACATGGACCCCAAGTGTTTCTTCCGGGTTAAACAATTTCTGTTTTATTTCATACGAAAGAAACGTGTAAGTTTCATGTCACACTTAATTTTGACGTTGAGAATTTATATTTTTAATCGGATTGTGATTTATCATTCTACGTCCCCACTTTATATTAGACAAATTTGTTCGTTTAAAGAAAGATTTTTCGGATAGTAATTCCCAAAAAAAAAAAAAAACCGACACAAACACACATATATATATATCTCTCTCTCCCTCTCTCTCTCTTCCATTTATTAAGGTTATGAATGGGAGATAGAATACGTATGACGTCTTCCAAACTTAAAATCTTTATAGACTACGATCCAAGGAATCCTTCTAAACGAAGAAAACGACTCGTTACCTGTCCAGTCCTAACTAGGTTACAAGCGGTGTACTTTGTATGTGGATGGTTTCTTTATTCAGAGATTAGAGTATGTTAACGAGTACCGTCGTAGTAATGTAGGGTCTGACCTTTGTTAGTTTTGTAGGATATTAGTCACTTTATGCCACTTTGTTTGATACCGGGGTATGAGTCACTATTTTCCTTATTACGAGTCACTATTTTTCCGGGTTAGATAACTATTTACGTTGTTTTGACTACCTAGAGATACCAAAACATGATTTTCTTCATGAAGAGGTACATAGAAACGTTGAAGGATACTTAGAGATACTTAGAAATTAATTAAGTTTTGTAATTATTCTTCAACATATTTTTTATTTCCTCTATTTCTTTTCTTCCTTCCCTCCCTACACCCCCTCCTATTTATCCATATTTAGTCCCCAAACATTTGATACAACACGATTCAGTGAAGTCAGAACAGACTGAGAAACACTGGGGTACCTGACATCGGACGGTGTGAGGAGATAGGTACCCTAAGAGGTCCGTTCTTATGACCCAGCCAAACGGTAAAGGAAAAGGTTCCCTAGAAGGACTGGATCCCTAGTTTCGGCGCAAAGAATGCAGAAGGCGTAACCGTCCGACCAAGAAATGGTGAATGTGTTGGACCCTTACTTACTTACTTACTTTCAACGAGTCAACACAGGCTGAGAAACATTGAGGTACCTGACAGGTACCTTAAGAGGTCCGTTCTTATGACCTCACCCAACGGTAACGGAAGAGGTCCCTTAGAAAGACTGGGTCCCTAACTTCGACCCAGAGGACGTAATGTCCGTCTAATAAATGGTAGACTCGATGACCCTCCCGACTCCAGGTTTAGAACGAGTGTCGGACGAGAACATTTATTTCAAAATAACCTTGTGTCGATACGGGTGAGTAAACGTATAGACACTGACGAAAACACGATGTCACCGTTTCAACTATAAAGTTATCTAAGGTATACCGGACATTTATAATCCTTCACAGTCAAGTGTTTTTTGAGGTTGTTGGTGACCATACTTACTTGAACATCATATACGTAGTTTGACAATTACCTGTAAAGATCTACGACTCTACTACCTACTATGAAAATGAAAAACGAATACACATGAAAAATTTACAGGAGTTTATTTATGTATAAACTAACTTCACTCTTTTTTATCTCATTATGTAACTCTTTCTGAAGCATTTTCTTTTTTTTCTTTGAGTTAAGACGGAAAAAACTCCAGTGAACGACTAGTACGTATGAAAGATACAGCTGGGTCGCCTTCAAAGGACTTTTTATAGAAGAAAGACTATATGTTCCAAAAAGAAGAGAGTGTCTGTGTGAATTAGTACACTGACAAGTACAAAGTTAGAGGTACAGCCACAGAGTCTTGTCAACCTGTCTAAGTAAAGATCGTTTACACAACCTAGAAAATTGTTAGTGAGGATTGAGGTAGAGTAAGAGGAAAGTGAGGCCGAGGGAGACGGGACCACCGGAGTTACTGAATAGAAATCTAAATAGAAAAACGTAGCATACGAAATAACGTAGTAGGAATTTAAGAAAGGTTTTGTTGTGTCACTTATTCGTGTCGTCGTTTTGGTTTTTATAATCTTCCTTTGTTTGTTCTGTGGACCGTCCCTATCTCAGTCCTAAGTTTTGTGTTAGATCGTTCGAGGTTCTTGTCTCCGAGAGGTGAGGAGGTACGACGGAGATTATAATCAGTTACCATGAACCCGAATTTTGAGAAAGTTCCCCAGAACTGTAAGTCTCGGACTCAGTTCAAGATTGTTAAACCATGTTCGAACCAAGAGACAAGTGTCTTAAAGTCCGTAGGTAGTTTTACCCAAAAGAAGAGCTCGACTATGAAGTTTAAGGGATTCACCCTCTTTTCCGACCCGTCGATTTTAGGAAAGTGAGGAATCGTAAGAAGTTAGTGAGTTTAACAACAACAACAACTTTGCAAAGCAGTGATTCAACACAGGTTGAGAAAACACAGGTGTACCTGACATCGGGTGGTCCGAGGAGGTAGGTACCCTAAGAGGTCCGTTCTTATGACCTCACCCAACAGTAAAGGAAGAGGTCCCCTAGGAGGCCTGGGTCCCTAGTTTGGGAACAGAGGACGTAACCGTACGTCTCAGAAATGGTCACTCGGTGAACCCTTTCGGTTCGTGAGTTTATCACACACTCTTTGATCTATGTTCCAAAACAAAAAACAAAAAAAAAAAAAAGGGACTTTTCCACTTTAATAGTAAATCCTTCTTTGACAAATTTTTGGTGTAAAACTTTTGGAGTTTTTGTTGTATCTTAAATGGAGGAATTTTCTCGTCCCGTCTTAAGTGTTCACCCATTATTAAACCAAGAGAGGTGAAAGACGGAAGTAAATAAACATTCCACCAACACTACACGTAATTTACTCAAGACAGTATATGTCGGGACTTTTAGTACGGACTGTGTATCTTTCGTGCGTTGTTATTCGATAAACATCATGAAAGACTACAAACGACTTAATTCTATTAACACTCTTTTTTTATCCTCCTTTTCTACCACGAACTTCAGAATATAGTTTTTTATAAAAAGAAAATTATCATGGTCATATTATTATAAGGATCAAAGTACCAGTACAAAAATGGTCAAGTAGAGAAACTTCAAGAAAATCCCACTTCTAAAGGAAGGGAAAAAGTAACTTGTTAGAGGCTCGACGTCTTCCATTTAAATTTTAAAGTCACGTGGACATTATATCTGTGTTTTTAAGTGGAACATACACCTTTCAAAGGTCGTCTCTTCTCTCATTTAGTTTCTTTAGTTCCACCCAGTAATTGATGTTGATCGAAATATCCTGACACCCTGTCAACTCTCGAGTCAGGACCTTAGGTAGTCTACGGAAAACTTAGAGTAAGGGAGAGAAGTCCACATCCTGAACACGTTTAATAATTTGAGAGATTCGGATTTAAAGAATGGACAGTTCCAACAACACTTTTAATTCCCAACTAATACTTTACAGGAATAATCGTGTCACGGTTCGTACTAGTTGTTCGTTATTTTTTATATATATAGTAATAACTGAAAAGTGAGGAGTGGTGCGGGGACACTTTACTTTCAGCAAGTCAGTACAGACTGAGAATCGGGTATCTTAAGAGGTCCTATCTTATGACCTCACCCATCGACATGGGAAGAGACTCCCTACAAGGGTTAGGTCCTTAGCTTGGGTCCAGAGTGCGTAACGTCCGTCTCAGAAGGGTGTAATGTCCGTCTAAGAAATGGTAGACTCGGAGGTCTTTTCGGGGTTGTACGGGGATATGAAAGGATAAACACCCAGAAAAGAGAACAAGAACAAAGGTATCTTTTGTGGAAGGAGTCGAAAACGACAACTTCAAGACGAGAAAAAGGTTTCAATGTAGGTAGTGGGTCATCCAGGAGTAGAGAGAGGTGTTCTTCACTAAGGATTATCGGGAAATTCAGGGAAATTTTATCCTTAAAAAACGGTCCAATTTGTAAGTTACCACTATAAAAGGGGGGAGTCTGTTCGTGACTCGGTCGGAACAACTATAGCTCTACTTACTATGTCGACGGGACAAAGGACCCTCCGAAGGAGAGATCAGTCCTCCTCTCTGACCAGTCATTGACTTCACATTATACTTGATCACCTCAACAGTCTCCGTGGACCGGTCCCACGACACTCTTGTGTCTCCTTTTTGTTGTCTAAGGAGGTCCCTTCGGAGTCGATCCCTTCACTGTAAATCGCCACCTGAAACTACTTATTCCTGAAGGGACCACCGAGTCTTCCATTTCGCAGGCGGATGTTACGCCCTCTGGACCCAAGTTAGAAACCCAACCCTTCTAGAGGACCTCTTCCTTTACCGTTAGGTGAGGTCGTAAGAACGGACCTTTTAAAGTACCTACCTCTTCGAACCATCCGATGTAAGGTACCCCAACGTTTCTCAACCTGTGCTGACTCACTAAAGTGAAAGTGATAGTGAAACTACTTATTTGTCCTCAAGTGGTTCATATCCTAATCCTGAGTCTCTTCAAAATGTACCGACCTCGACCCAAACACCTGTCCTCCACCTCGGTCTATTTCGACCATTTCTTCTATCCTTTGTTGACCCTTGGTGAATCCTACGGTCTGATTACTTGCACCGGAGATAGGACATTCATAGTCCTTCAGTGACCCCCATAATACCGTCTCCTTACCACGTCAGTCTAGACGAAAAATCTTTCTCTTGACAGTCTTTTCGCCTTCGACACGACCTCCACCTCTCCACCTCAAGTATATCAGTAAATGCCATCTCCATTCCTCCATCTTAACGCCCCTTCTCTTTCTTCTCGATTTGTCTTACTACCCCGTACGGGCTTCTTACGACAAAAGATAATTTTACATGACCGATATCATTTACTCAATCTTCGCTGAAACACGAGTAGTTCTTTTGGGTCAACATACTTTTTATAAAGAGTTAAAATAAAGGAATCTACCGTATTTCTTTAAATTCGGTCATTAATCCGAGGGTAAAAAGACTCTCCAGAATCTTCTTTTATTCGGTCACCCTTAAGTCAGAGACGAAGAGGACAGTGTTGGGACCTCCGACTACCTAACCACTCCTGACCCGATCCAAAGAGTAGGTGTCCTCAACAACCCCACCTCCCTACCCACCCCCTATCCCCTGACATTCTTCTAACTCGGGGTTAACTTTCTAAACGAATTAAAAGAGACCTACCACGGGTTTCTAAGACGATAGATGGTATCTAAGTTCGCACTGGATTCTTCTCAATGGTAGTAGTATTGGACGAGGGTGAGTGTAAAAGGACCCTCTTAAAACCTGATGCCGTCATAAATCAAATCCTGTTGACCCTTTTCTCTCACTTATCCTTCAACCGTCTAAAAAGAAGGAAGGTAAGAACCTTTGGGATAAAATTATCACGACTTAAATTAACCAGACTCATCGACACAAACCCCAGCGTGTCTCAACCTGTGTTGACTTCGCTGAATCGTCGTCGTCGTCGTCGTCGACACAATCTCTAATCGACGAAGGAGACACAACTTAAGGAGATCGATCAAGTGTACGGTCGGTCATAGTTGCCTCTCTTTTCTTTCCTTGACTGAGAATTCACGGATTCTTCCTTACACCTGAAACCTCAGTCAAACTGACCCAAGTTTGAGGACGGAAGAGTACTTATCCGAGACATTGGAACCTCTTCAATGAATTGAAGAGACTCGGATTAAAAGGGGTAGATTCCATCTGTCTCGTCATGAAGACAGTATCCCTATAGTATATCTAATTTACATACTTAGGGACATTTCGTAGACTGTGTATTTTCAGTCGTTGTACAACAATTTTACTCGGTACGTGACGTTCGTGAAGTATAGACAAGAGAACGAATTAAGAGTGTGGGAAAGACTCTTCGGGTAAAATACCTACTACTTTGACTCGGACCTCGAATTAGTTCAAGGAGTGGGTTCCAGTGTTTTAATCACTCAAGTTTTCGACTTTAAGTTTGGACTTTGAGAGACCCAGAAAAATGACGTCGTATACCGGAGGACTCTCCCGTAATAGTATCTTATTGTCCCTCTTTAACTCTGACTCTACGAGTTACTCCCCAAACCCTAAAGAGACAACGTACTTTCGTTTCCACTTTAGGAGACTGAGACTGTGGTCTTCAATCCTGACTATTGGTACACGAAACTAAATGTCTCTTAGATCTTTTCGTCTCAAAATAGAGGTTGAAGTGAGAGAGTCCTGACCAAAAAGGTTATCAGGTACAACGGACGTTTAACTCTATAGTTGTTTTACCATATATGGATAATAAAAATTTACCCCTAATAATACGAATAATATAATCTAAAAGGAATCCGAAACGTCTACTTTCTCAGTGATCGTTGTTTCTAAGGGTTTTGACAGATCTCACTTAATAATTTAATGACTTCCTACCGTATTAAAAGGAATTTAAGACATGTTGACAGTAGAGTATAACTTCTTCTGTATAAAATGTTTTTCAAATATAGTTCATAAGACGATAACTTGTCAATAGTTTCAGATACCCTTATTAAGAATAAACCCATTCTTCTATGACTAGTTTTCTTTTAATGTTGCATGAAGTGTTTGTACTATATCTAAGTCAAGTCAAGTAAAGTCAAGTCAAGTAAACGAGTCAGCACAGGTTGAGAAACGCTGGGGTACTTAGCGTCGTGCGGTCCGGAGGGACAGGTAGTGGTTGAGGACCTCAAGTGAGTCTGAGTTGCAGGTAGCTCAGTCACTACGGTAGGTCCGTAGAGTAGGAGACAGCAGGGGACAAGGAGGACGGGGGTTAGGGAGAGTCGTAGTCTCAGAAAAGGTTACTCAGTTGAGAAGCGTACTTCACCGGTTTCATGACCTCAAAGTCGAAATCGTAGTAAGGAAGGTTTCTTGTGGGTCCTGACTAGAGGAAATTTTACCTGACCAACCTAGAGAAACGTCAGGTTCCCTGAGAGTCCTCAGAAGAGGTTGTGGTGTCAAGTTTTTGTAGTTAAGAAATCGCGAGTTGAAAGAAGTGTCAGGTTGAGAGTGTAGGTATGTACTGGTGACCTTTTTGGTATCGGAACTGATCTACCTGGAAACAACCGTTTCATTGCAGAGACGAAAAGTTATACGATAGATCCAACCAGTATTGAAAAAAAAGTTCCTCATTCGCAGAAGATTAAAGAACCGACTCAGTGATAGACGTCACTAAAACCTCGGGGTTTTTAATTTCAGACACTGTGAATTCACTAAATTTATCTGTTGATCAGACAGGAGCCATGTTTATTTAAGTTTGGTTTCACGATATTTTAACACTTTATATAAAAATTACCCTTTTTATTTGTAAATATCTCAACCATCAAGTCTTTGATCCTCTTTTAGTGTTCTGGATCTTTAGACCCCCTTTTTATAATAGTACATAAGTGTATCGAATATTTGGAGTGTCTTTTTTGAGGTCTTAGTAATATAATTGTTAACAAAAGGATACATCCATGTATACATAAAACACAATATTAGTAGGTCCGTGAACTTACCTCATATGGAAACGCAAATCCGATAATAAATGGAGAGGTTTTCGACCACTTTAGGTCAGACCAAACAAAGACGAAGTCTTATAAATCACTGTTTAAAAAAGTGTAAGGGAAAGAAAAGTCCCAGTTGTATAGACCTTTTTTGTTAGGTTCTAATCTGACTATACAGTCATATGTAACGGTAAATAGTAAGTCGAACAATATCATACACTTATTTAGTATTTCAAAATTAAATAGTACTAAATGGGATTTTCCTCTAGTCGGGACCCTAAAGAAACCTTCCTTACTATGATAACCGGTGGAGTACACTTCTCAACTGAGTAATCTTTTCTGAGACTACGACTCTCCCTAACCCCCGTCCTCCTATTCCCCTGCTGTCTCCTACTCTACGGACCTACCGTAGTGACTGAGTTACCTGCACTCAGACTCACTTGAGGCCCTCAACCACTATCTGTCCCTCCGGACCGCACGACGCTAGGTACCCCAGTGTTTCTCAGTCTGTGTTGACTCACTGACTTGACTTGACTTGACTTGACTTGACTTTTTGGTTGTCAATTCTTCGTTGTCAATCTTGGTCTGTACCTTGAACCTTTTTGTTTGACCAAGGTTTAACCCTTTCCTCATGTAACTCCGACATAGGACAGCGGGACGAATAAATTGAATATACGTCTCATGTAGTACTCTTTACGACCCGACCTCCTTCGTATTCGACCTTAGTTCTAACGGTCCTCTTTATAGTTATTAGAGTCTATACGTCTACTGTGGTGGGAATACCGTTTTTCACTTCCCCTTGATTCCTCGGAGAACTACTTTCACTTTCTCCTCTTACTTTTTCGACCGATTTTTGAGTTGTAAGTCTTTTGACTCTAGTACCGTAGGTCAGGGTAGTGAAGTACCGTCTATCTTCCCCTTTGCTACCTTTGTCACTATCTGAAATAAAAGAACCCGAGGTTTTAGTGACGCTTACTATTGACGTCGATACTTCGATTTCCTGTGAAAGAGGAACCAACTTTTCGATACTGGTTGGATCTGTCGTATAATATTTCGTCTCTGTAATGAAAAGACTGTTTCCAGACAGATCAGTTTCGATACAGAAAGGTCATCAGTCCATACCTACACTGTCCACTTGGTATTTCTTTCGACTCGAGACTTCTTGACTATGAAAACTTGACGTCACAATCTCTTTTGAGAACTCTCAGGGTACCTGTCGTTCCTCTGGTTTGGTCAGTTAGGATTTCCTTTAGTTAGGACTTATAAGTAACCTTCCTGACTACGACTTCGACTTCGAGGTTATGAAACCGGTAGACTACGCTTCTTGACTAAGAAATCTTTTCTGGGACTACGACCCTTTCTGACTTCCGTCCTTCTCTTCCTCTGCTGTCTCCTACTCTACCAACCTACCGTAGTGACTGAGCTACCTGTACTCAAACTCGTCCGAGGTCCTCAACCACTACCTGTCCCTCCGGAGTACACGACACCCGGTACCCCGACGTCTCAGTTTGTGTTGACTCGTTGACTTGACTTGATTGGGATTTTTTATACGGAAAGAAATTTTTATCCCAAAGTTTATGATAGTGTTAATTTATAATTTGAAGTGTCAATATGATACTTATTAAATATATTCTTTTATTTAAAAGTTATAGACTTAGGAAAAGGTTATTACAACTTGTGAGTTCTACACTTAAATAGTTGTCACTTCTTTTACGTCTTTAATGTAATTAAAACGGAAACTACAAAATCAGTATGTGACAAGTATAAGTATACAATGAGTCTATGACAAAGTCATAGGTTTGGATTTTACAAAAGTTAATTTTTAATTATTACTACTAGTATCTTTTTCTTAACCTTATGTGTAACAAGTTTAAAAATCCATTCTGTCACAAGACATCATAATCTTAGAAATACAATATAATTTACTTTCTATGTCACAAATCTATATCGATAAGTAAGTCAGTAACTAAACTTTACATTAGTTTATATTTTACAATACAATCAGTGAGTCAGTACAGGTTGAGAAACGATGGTGCACCTGTCATCGGTTGGTCCGAAAAGACAGTCAACTTAAGAGGTACGTTCTTATGACCTCACCCAACGGTAAGGGAAGAGGTGCCATAGAAGGACTGGGTCCCTAGCTTGGGTTCAGAGGACGTAAAGTCCTCTAAGAATCGGTGGTTCTTTCGGGTTAGTTGATATCAGTTAATAATTAAATAAATGAGTAAGTTGTTCGTGATTTAAACACTCGGGACTTAGTATACCACTTATTTGATCGAATTACTAGATAATTGACTCTGTGTGTCAAGGTACTGGTCTCGTCTGTCGTGTATATACCCGCTTGTTATGTGTGGGGGACAAGAGAGAGAGTACCTACCTCTGTATTCGTCTATTAGTGTCGTGTCTATTACGGTCTTCGTTGGGACCACTTTTCGGGTATCATCAGTCTCGTTGTCTCAAGTCTCTTCGATGTCCATTGAGTCCTCACCCCTACCCTACAGTTCAAATCTCAGTTGTTGATCTTTACTTCAGGTTCGAGTAAGAGTTATATGAAAATAATTATTCCGTTTACTCTCCATAATCTTCAACTCTCCTAAATCCTTACTCTTAACCCCCATTACCACTATTTCTCGATATGTTTATGTACCTTTGTCCAGTATTTCCCAGAATTTTCGATATAATTCCTCAAACTCTCTTAGGATTGAATGATTATTCATTATAGAGATATGTGACTTTAAAATATTATACATTTCAAATATTGAATACGACTCGGAAAGGAAATTGTTAAGTGATTTCATAAATACAAATTTTTGATATTTTAAAAGGAACAAATTCCAAGACTCTCTACTTCAAATGGACTCTGTATTCTTTAGTACTAAGAATGAAATATACTTGAACTGTGACAATAGTTCTTGATTACCTCTTCTAGAACAATCATTCTAGTACTGTTGAGTCATAGAAGTACTAGAAGGAAACATCTACCTCCTTGGTTGTTGTTTGCGAGGGAGTTTCGACAGATTGTACTTCATCATGTGTTGATTTCTTGTCGTACGATGGTCTCGTCTTAACTCCGAAGGGACCGCCGAGTCGACCATTTCTTAGACGGACGTTACGCCCTCTGGACCCAAACTAGGGACCCAACCCTTCTATGGGACCTTTTTCCTTGTCGATGGGTGAAGTCATAAGACCGGACTTCTTAAGGTAGGTGACATGTCAGGTACACCACCGTTTCTCAGTCTGTGCTGGTTCGCTGAAAGTAAAGTGAAGTTTCTTCTTAAGTTAATTTTACCTAGATACAAAGTAGTAAGATTGGACTAAAACGATCACTTCTGTCATCTGTCGGGTTGAGAAAATATTTATTCAAAGTCCAATTACGTTCATTACATACGAATACATAGTATAGTAAATAAAGAAAATCTTCGCTGTATGACGTACCTATGTAATTTTCATCGTGTCGTCCCGAAAGTGGAACGTGTTGAGACCCTATGATAAGTGTCTCTTATGCATTTGTCACGGGAGACCTCGACCCGTTGTGTCAGTGGGACATTACAATCGGTTTTGTGAGGAATAATTTAGAAGACAATGGTCACGGATGTATATCGAACCTCTCTTCAATTTCCTTACGATAACTACTAGGACTTCTCTTAAAAGACTTAGTCACTTCTTTTTACTTTACTATAAGTCATCTCAAAATTACAGTTCACATACGGTCGTATAAAATTAGTAAATCCTTATTAATTAAGTACATCACCTCTTTCTTTACCGTTGGGTAAGGTCATTAAGTACATCTCTTGTTTCACTTATAAACTAATTGGTCCTGTGTGAGAAGGTACTTGTATCGTCTCTCAAAGTGTATGAGAAATGATCTTATCGACAAGTTTCATTATTTAGAGATTTTAATACAGACATAGTGGTCTAACTTGGTACATAAATTTTTATATTTAACCAGTCTAGTTTAGACATACATTAAAACTCTGTGTCAATTTCTATCCTTTCCTGTCTTTAATAAACAATCAAAAATACAATTTTTTACAGTATATATGAACTTCTCGTAATGGGAGTGTAAAATGTAAAATCATCTTACTTGATTAATACTTTACTTACGCAGTTTCTAAAGTTAAAGTCCCAACTGAAATGAAATCAGTTCTAATTAAAAAATGAAATAGTAGATATGTCCGTCAAGTCACCTGTCGGTTAGACTTACAATGAGTAACAAGTCGCTACATACTTCATAGAAATTAGTTACACTTCTTTCATTATAATTTGATAATAGTCGTCGGAGTTTATAAGATTTGTATAGTTTTCTTTCCAGTTCTCCATTATAGTGACGATTATTATAATCTTTGTTACATAAATTGAGTAAGAAATGTAGTCTCAAACGTGACTATGCACTAAGGAAAACAGTATTTTGTAATACTTTTGTATCGTCCACTGAAAAGAGATTAGAACCTCTTTGTGACCGACAAAGTCTTCTAAAATAAGGTTGGAACATTGTATTCAATTTCACCTTTGACTACGAAAAGATCTTACCGTGTGAAAATTTTACGATAAGGTTCCGTTCTTATATCTAATACATTTCGATACGAACAAGTAATTTATAAGGTTTCCACATTTAGATTTCTTAACAGACATTATTATTGAATTTATTTATTACATTTGTTATTGATTTATGTTTGAATTTATTCTTTAATATTTTAATATAAATTCTTCGTTAATTACTCGAGTCAATAAAGTTTTATGTAATTACTTACGTTTATTATTACGATTAAGTTTTATCTATAACTAGTCTTTTGAAAAGGGTAGTCTCGATAAATAAACGTTGAACAATATAAGGGGGTGCCGGTCGGACTTAGTTGTCACGAGTTCAAGTCAAGGACTATTTCCTCGATTCACTTAGATCGGTAGCCCGTTGATTTGGACACGCGGTGTTGGTGGCTCGGACGTGAGATCTCGGCCTTTCGACGTCGACGACTTCCGGTACACGGATCTCGGACACGAGACGGTCGTCTCGTCGGTGGCGTCTCTCGTCGGACGCGCGGTGTTGCTTCGCGTCGGAGACGGGAGGTATCGATCTCTTTCGGGTGGCCGTCGTCGTTTCCGGGTTGTGTCGGTTTTACTTTAATTTATTTATTTAGTTTCTTTGCTTTCCTTAGAATCATAGATAAAAATGGAGACAGCTGAACTTTTTTTTCGTGTTGGACTCTCGACACTCGATTCAAAATAAATCCCGTTTTACTCCTACTATCGGGTCCTCTGGGGTAGAGCCTATAGACTCTTTGACGAGGTTTCTCCATCCCACTATCCAGTTAGATGTACCCTAAGACCACTTCCTTCTTATGGACATTAGTTCGTGTATAAAAAAACATCTTCCAATAACGATCAGTACTCCTCGTCTACAGTAATACTTGCTAAAATCACAAAAAGATCTATGCTCTACTTTTTCTTAATGCGAGTATTTTAGTAGACTTTTATCGATAGGCTTCTGGACAAGACGGTCAAAATGGGTCTCGTGTCTCACAGAGTAAAGACGAGAGGTGGGACTTGAGGAAAGTGTCTCACAGCTTTCAGTCGTTGACGTCGGTGAGTACTAAATTAGGAACATCTCCATCTACTCCTAATTTCTCCATCTGCTGCCTCTTTCGTTACCGTGGCGTGAGGTCACAAGAACGGACCTTTTAGGGTACCTACCCCCTCGGACCACCCGACGTCAGGTACCCCAGCGATTCTCAGCCTGTACTGACTCGCTGAAGGGAAAGGGAAAAGTGAAAGTACGTGACCTCTTCCTTTACCGTTGGGTGAGGTCACAAGAACGGACCTCTTAGGGTCCCTACCCCCTCGGACCACCCGACGGCAGAGACCCCAGCGTGTCTCAGTCTGTGCTGACTTCGCTGAGTCGTCGTCGTCGTCGTCTCCATCAGCTGTTCACGGTTAACTATCGACTGTGAAAGTCTATAGTTATGTCTTCGGAAAATTATCTTGTTTGTGTCTTGAAAGGGTCCCCCACCCCCCTTTGAGGACATTAGTTCTTCTGATTTTAGACATCTTTACTCTTTCATACGAACTACTCTTTATAATTGTTCGACAAGAATGACGTAAAAGGCGGGTCCACTCTACAGACCTGACTAATATTATACCCGAGACCGAAACAAGAACAGAGGTAAGGCGTTTTGAGACTCAGAGTGTCCTTGTATGACGAGGCCACGGAATACCTGCCCAAAGAAGTACCCTCCTGACAAACCTTCTTCGTCAGGAAGATAACCGGTTAGTTTGAGGAAGTCTTTTTTACTGTTCTTTTAACTATTATTCACTTATCCTTCTCAGTAAAGACATATATAAAAATTTTATTCGGGTGAACGAATATGGAAATTAGAAAATGAGTAAGTAGTTTATAAGTAGTAGTACATAACCCGTGGATTCTGCAAGATCTACTAAGATTAATTACAAAGTAAAATTACTTCTCCTTTCCACAATTAAAAATTTAAGTACTTGTTGAACACAACACAATGATGTGCTTTCTCAAAAAGGGAAAGTCTTTTTGTAGTAAGACCTTTATGTCTCGACTTAATTGAACCTTAACAGAAAAAAAAAAGATAGACATATTTTATAGAGATCAGTTGTACTTTTTTACTTCTTACATACTTTTCACTAAAGTGTTGGGTTTATTATAGAATTTGATTTAGATAAACCGTTTCTTCTTATATAAACCTTGACTTTCACACTCAACAAGTCAGGATAGACTGAGAACCTGACATCGGTCGGTCTAAGGAGACAGATACCCTAAGAGGTCCGTTCTTATAACCTCACCCAACGGTAAGGGAAGAGGTCCCTTAGAAGGACTGGGTCTCTAGTTTGGGTTCACAGGACGTAACGTCCGTCTAAGCAATAGTAGACTCGGTGGTCCCTATAAACTTATTGCGTACTTATTTACTTATTTACATTACCGTTGGGTGAGGTCATGAGAACGGACCTCTTAGGGTACCTCCCTCCTCGGACCATCCGATGTCAGGTACCCCAGCGTCTCAGTCTGTGCTGACTCGCTGAAGTAAAGTGAAGTACTTACTTACTTACTTACGTTTCATTGGTTTAAGATGTTGACTTTGTAGACTTAAACAAATTTGGAATAGTAGAGTAAGTAGAGTGAGACAAAATGTCTTATAGGGGGTTTATATAAATAAACCGTTCATTTATGTAACCAAGAAAAGAAAAACTGTGTGTCGGGGTGTGTAGAACTTGACATTCGAGGTACTTTCATCCATAGTACAGACAGAGAAAAGAACGAGACAGAAGTAACGGATTTACACATTATTTGTCACCAATCTATTCATTATTTCGGTCATCTAATTTAGACCTTATTTTAATTGTATATGCAAATGTCACTAGTTTCACAAGACTTGGGGTGTTCTACTTACAGTATAAAGGATTAATGTCAGATAAATATACATCAGAAAGGTTCTTTTTTAATTAAGACGAATTAATGTTTACTTATTTTAGTAGAAAAACGAAATTTTCAGTTAATACAACTTTACCCTGACCTCTTTTA
This sequence comes from Capra ibex, assembly GCA_006410555.1. Lineage (NCBI taxonomy): Eukaryota > Metazoa > Chordata > Mammalia > Artiodactyla > Bovidae > Capra > Capra ibex. Next base: position 2,083,498 of record SJYO01017713.1, on the reverse strand, counting down.
TACCAAGGGAGTATAATCTACTTAAGTTTGAAGTTCAGTTCATCTCACTTAAAACAAACTGACTCTTGATACAGACAAGGGACGAACCATTTATAAAAAAAGAGAAGACGTTTGTAAAGTTCTTTATTCTCCTGGGAATCCGACTCAGTAAAACTTCATGTACCAGTTAAACATAGTAAAATAGATTAAATCAACGGAATCAGGAAAGACAAGCCAAATATTCGGTTCCAGTCCCAAAACAACCTGATATCACTGAAACAGGTGGGTTTTAGATGACAAGGACAAATTTACGGACCTCTTGACACTCTACTAGGTAAAAGTAAGGGTTCTAGTAAATCAACAGTTTAAGATCTGATAACTACCGTGATACCATTTCTCTATTCCTTGGGCGGACGGGTACATCCTCTACATTCTCTGAGTCCAAGTTAGGGACGTAGTCCTTCCAGGGGACCTCCTCCTGTACCGTTGGGTGAGGTGATAAGAACGGACCTCTTACGGTACCTGTCTTCTCGGACCCTCCGATGTCAAGTAGATATCCCAGTCTCAGTCTGTTCTGACTACGTTGAAGTGTGTGTGTCATTTTTACAATAACAAAATTTTCCATACACAATTTTCCTTGTACCAATTGACTCCAAAGGATTATATTGATGGTAAGTGGTAAATTCAGTTAATTAATTGACTTAATGAGATAGACATATGATACAACTTTTTTTTTTTCATTCGTGTCATAGACACTTCAGATGGTATTAATGGAAAAAGAGAGAAAGATTCTTTCATGTGAAGGAATACTCCGTAGGGACAGTGGGAATCCACCCTCCCTTAGAACCATAAGGTTAATCTTCACAGGGGACAAAGGTAGTTCAACCTTTTCGGAAAAAAAAAAAAAACGGACTAAAAATCGTGACATGACAAACTATGTATACATTAGTTTAATTTACAAGTTTGAAAAATAGTTTTAATAATAAAGAAAAGTTCCTATACGGGAAGGAAAGGGAAAGAAGTCACACTAGAGACCCACACCTACTTTCAAGTTTTTTGACACATGGTAACCCTTTTTCCCCAAGCACCAGATATCCCCTCTTAAATCAGTGAGTCAGTACAGGTTGAAAAACACTAGGGGTACCTGACATCGGACGGTCCGTGGAGACAAGTACCTTAAAAGGTCCGTTCCTATAACCTCACCCGACGGTAAAGGATGAAGTCCCCTAGAAGGGTTGGGTCCTTAGCTTGGGTCTAGAGGATGTCACGTTCGTCTACGAAATGGCAGACTCGGTGATCCCTTCGGGAAGTACCAGATATACACTATGAACAGGAACTAAAAATTTCTAAACACAGAGAAGAGTAACCGGTGACCCCGTTGGACGACTGTGAACAGGTGGAGGTCAACTCTTCATTCAATAGGAAAGACGAAGAGAACCAAAATCGGAGACGGGAAAGACCTGGAGACTTCTTTTCGGATGTTAATCGTATTGAGTGTAAAAAAGGAACCGGATACAACCCGAACAAACAGAGACACGATAGGGAGGTGGGAACCGAGGTACTATCAAGAGTGCTTCGACATGAGACTTAGAATCTGTGCATTAAGTAGATTGGGGACCGAGTCCGATGGGTTTGGTGTCGGGGACCATAAAAATTCTTGAGGAGGAAATAGAAGTTTTGTTTTGTTTTTGTTGTTGTTTTTGGGGAGTCGAAAGATCTGGCAACGAAGACACACGACACACAAGTCAGAACAGGTCGAAAAACACTGGGTACCTATCACCGGGTGGCCCGAGGAGATACGTACACCAAAAGGGTCGTTCTTATGACCCTACTCAACTGTAAAGGAGAAGGTCCCCTAGAAGGACTGGGTCCCAAGCTTGGACACAGGGAACTTGGAGGACGTGACCGTCCGCATAAGAAATGGTGACTCGGTAGTCCCTTCGGGTCTACAACGAAGAGGTGTTAGATTTATTTTCCCGTATAAACCCGGGGATTCGTTACTGAAGAACCAAAGTCGGATGTAGACAGGAAGGGAATTTCGAGACTCTGAGTAACAAAGTTAGTGACTCCTTCGTATCCCTTAACACTAAATTTCCGTTTCTTTTTTGATCTAACTCTGGTCTTTTACACTGTTTTGTTGATTTTTCCATTCTTATGTAATTTTTTTTTTAGAAAATCTTGTATAGTGACTGGATCGTTATTTCGTTCCGTATGATGTCTGGGTCTCTCTATCTCATGGTTTTGACTTAAAATGATACTCCCTCAAAAAGTTTGGGTCGTTTGAAGACGAAGGTACCCGAACTCTCTTTCTTAAGTCCTTTGTTTAAAGTCCCGGGTCGGGACCCTTCAGATTGTCCTCGTGAGGAGAGTATTTTGTTCTTAGTGTTTTCCTATTTAAAGTAACTTCTCCGTTTGGTCTCTCTTACTGAGAGTCCACCAACGTTCATTTTGTGTGGTAGAGTTTGTAAAAGAGACCCAACTTCTTTTTTTAGTAACTCTTAAGTGTTGTACCCGACTGGGTGCGAACTTGAAAGTCGTGTAATCTATTTCTGCATCTCTTTTAATTATTAAACTTTCTTTTTATTTAAACGAAGTATTTTCTTTTATATTTTTATTTAAAATTTTATTTGATTCATTTTTGACAAACTGTGGTCACTGATTTTCTTTCCGTATATAATCCGTTTTCCTTTCATTAGAGTCAACCTTCCTGACTCTACATTGTGACCTCTTTTTACTTTGTCTCCTTTCCATGTTTTATTAGATTTATATACAGTAATGTTATTTATCTTTTATGATTTTGGGAATCAAATCTCTATTTCTAACAGTTTTAACAAAAAATTTGAATTTGCATACGACTAATGACCTCTCGGTAGGATTTTATCTTCTTACATGTTTATACTTTTCATTTTCCAATTTTTCTTCCATATGTTACGTTTATCGTTGTTGTTGTTGTTATTTTCTATAAAGATGATCACAACCTATTGACTTTGCAAATGATCTCGATTTCTGTCAGATGTACAGTCCTCAAAATTAAGTCGTCCTACTATTTTATAAAGACCTGCAAACACACAGATCTTCGTTTAAAGTTTTATATATTTTGTTTTGAACTGTCTGATGTTCTTCTTTATTTGAGGTATAGGTAGGGTATCAACTACTGAATTCATGAAAAAAGATTAATTAACTACCTTACTGTCTTAGTTAACTAGTGAACGTAGATCGTTGATATTTAGTTTTTGATGTACCTACAAAAGTGTGTGTAACTAGTGTATGACCTGGAATTTTATTCAGAGTTGGTGTTACCGGAATTAGATTTGTCATGGAGTAATTCAACTGGTGACCCTTCCTGACCGGTGTACATCCATTCAAATAAGGTCTCTCCTAAAAGTTGAGACCTTACAAAGGTAACAGGACCGAATGACCAGGGAAGTACAAAATACCGGGTAGACTTTATTTTCCGTTTCTTAAATCGTTCTAATTTATAGTGATATTTTATTAGTAACTCGTGAAGAATGATCCACCGTTTTTGAGTCACACTTAAAATTTTTCAGACCATTAAATGACACATGTTCTCTGTATACGAGTCAGTGAGTCAGTGCAGGTTTAGAAACGTCGGGGTACCTGACATCGGGTGGTCTGAGGAGACAGACACCTTAAAAGGTCCGTTCTTATGACCTCGTTCAATGGTACAGGAGGAGGTCCCCTGGAAAGGTTGGGTCCCTAACTTGGTTGTAGAGGGTATAGAGGACGTGACCGTCCGTCCAAGAAATGGTGATCGTGGTGAACCCTTCGGGGTTGTTCTGTGCATTTATTTTCATTAAAAATTACTTTCTTATGTAAATATTTTTAGTCCTTTTTAACCGTTACAATATTAGTTGTCACTTTAAACTCGGTTTTCCCTTTCATCTTATTCTCAGTTAAATACTATTGTTACTGTATTTATTGTATGATTGTCTTTTTTAAGTTTGTTTTGAAAAATCTGTAAGTTTCTCTTTGGTTGTATCTACATTAGTCACACTCTCTGCAATAATGTAGTGGTTGTCTAATACCTGCTGATCCATTTGACAAAATTTATTGTTTATTCCTATTTTATAGACTGACGATTTTGGTCACTTATATTGGTACTGGTGAATGAATATCTGTAAAATCAGACAATTGTCCTTTACACAGAAAGAGCTATTAAGAACATTGTAAACATTATAAAGGTGTGTGATCATTTCGTTTGAAGGTACAAAACTTTACTTTTGACTTGTTCGATATGAAACACCGTTTACTGTCTTATTTAATCTATATTTACTTTCAAATTTAAAATGTTAAAGTTGGTATTCTATTAAAATTTTAGGGTAAGAGACAGGGTTCTACGATAATTATTAATAGGGTCTGTCCGTCTCCCTTTTTATTGTGTTAGTTATGGATAAATCTTCGTTGCTGTAGTATTAGTGTTTCTGAACTTCTTATGTAAATCTTAGTATCAGTTTCTATTTAAATATTACAATTTACGAATACATAATTCCCGATTTATCTCTTCTCTTTAAATTTTTCGTAAGTGAGTTATTAAGTAAAATCTACATAGGTTACCTTTTCTCTACTTTCTTTCATCGTTTCTAAGTTTATATTTATTTATAAGTCAAGTCAAGTCAGCGATTCAGCACAGGCTGAGAAACGCTGGGGTACTTAGTGTCGCGTCGTCCGGAGGGACAGGTAGTGGTTGAGGGCCTCAAGTGAGTCTGAACGCAGGTAGCTCAGTCACTACGGTAGGTCGGTAGAGTAGGAGACAGCAGGGGAAGAAGAGGACGGGGGTCAGGGAACGTCGTAGTTTCAGAAAAGGTTACTCAGTTGAGAAACGTACTCCACCGGTTTCATGACCTCAAAGTCGAAATCGTAGTAAGGAATCTTTTATCTTATCATTCGGACCGTACAACGTCAGGTACCCCAGTGTTTCTCAGTCTGTGTTGACTCATTGACTTGACTCATCTTAAAATTTCTTTTAAAAAAATTTTTAATTTTAATTTTATCTTTTAGAGTACGTTCATTTAAATCTAATTTTTTATGTATCATCTATCTTTTTAGTTCGATTTATAAGTCGTGACTCTGTTAATCCTCATATAATACATACAGTCAAGTCAAGTCAAGTCAAGTCAGCGAGTCAGTACAGGCTGAGAAACGCTGGGGTACTTAGCGTCGTGTGGTCCGGAGGGACAGGTAGTGGTAGAGGGCCTCAAGTGAGTCTGAGTGCAGGTAACTCAGGCACTACGGTAGGTCGGTAGAGTAGGACACAGCAGGGGAAGAGGAGGACGGGGGTTAGGGAGGGTCGTAGTCTCAGTTGAGAAGCGTACTCCACCGGTTTCATGACCTCGAAGTCGAAATCGTAGTAAGGAAGGTTTCATACATATACAATTATTTACGTTTTGAATACTTTATTAAAAAATTTTGGGAGTTTCTAGACTTTATCTTTTATACGAGAATGAGTATATTGAAGTGTCCCGTACCTTGTATAGTAAAAGTACGATATCTTTGTAAGATTTGGTATTTCTACACCTTTTGATCGATAGAGTAAGGTACTTACCCTCTATCCGAAGTATTATTTCAGTCAGTGACCATTAAATTCTTGATTTAGTTGTTAGAATGAATTTTAGTTTCTACACTCTAAGGATTAAGTTATAATCGATCATTTTAAATTGTGATACCGTTCTCTTATTAGTGATATCAATTCATTAACGGATCTTTACTTTACTACCTGTAAATGATTATACCATTCAATGACTAATGACTTCCTGTTATTCCTCGTCGGGTAATGTGTAATAAGAGATCGTGTGCACTTCCAGTAGACTCGGATTTGTAAAAGACTCGAGTCGGTCGGAGGAGTCTTCGTAGACATCACAGGTTTGGACACAAGTTCCTTGACCGAAAGGACAACTTCGAACGACTCAAAACCCCCGGACCTATGACTCCCCACCACCACCGTGCTTTCTGAAGGAGAAAGGGTGGATTCTTGGACTAGAGGTCAATGTCATCTCGACACACGAGGTTAGATTCTGGTTGTGAAGACAAACACAGATGTAGGAGTAGAAGAGAGTAGATCCTGAAACAGGACTTGATAATTGAAAGGAAGGAAAGACCAGTAAGGTAGACGTACTACAGACTGTCGAACTTTAGAAATTTTTTCTTTTTGTCAAAATTTTTTGTGAAATTTTTTTATTTTGTGAAGGTCAACAACGGAATAAAGAAACACGAGAATATGTCGTATAAGGGATTTTACGAGTAGAGCAAAAGAAAAAAAAATTAAATAATAAGAATAAAGATAAAGGACAGACACGGTGTCTCGTGCACCCTAGAATCTAGGGACTTGTCCCTAACTTGGGTATGGGGGACGTAACCTTCACACCTTAGAATTAGTGCCCCGGTGGTCCCTTCAGGGAGTAGAGAAGAAGAGGAGGGAAAAAGAGAATTCGGTTAAGGTTAATCTAAGAATAGAGAACTTAAGGTCACTTTTACGGGGTAGTCACAAAATGGTAGTGGTTTCGGGTTCTAGTAAAGAGTTCTGTATTCACTTGATTGTCGTCACAAGTTGTACTAGGAAGGGAGAAAAAGTCTTGTGAAAGAGACTGAACTGGACTGAAATAAACTGAAGGTACTTTGACATAAGAGAAGGAAAAGAGGTTAATCATCGGTTTTCACACTCAGAAGAGAACTCACGGTTCCCGAAGGACCAAGAGTCTACCATTTCTTAGGCGGACGTTACGTCCTCTGGACCCAAACTAGGGACCTAACCCTTCCAGGAGACCTCTTCCCTTACCGATGGGTGATGGGTGAGGTCATAAGAACAGACCTCTTAAGGTACCTGTCTCCTCAGACCGCCCGGTATCAGGTATCCCCAGTGTCTCTCAGTTTGTGTTGACTCACTGGTTATGAAAGTGAAAAGTGTGAAAGAACTCAAGTCTCCCACCCTTTATGTCGGATACTTTTAGGTTCTAGACAACGTAGTTAATTCAAAAATCTACGGCAACCAGACTACGTACATCCCGTTAATGATAAGGGACATCGAGTTCACCATTTCTTAGACCAACGTTACGTCCTTTGACCCCAAGTTAAGGACCCAGTCCTTCTAGGAGACCTCTTCTCTTGTCATTAGGTGAGGTCATTAGAACGGACCTCTTAGGGCACCTGTCTCTTCGGACCACCCGATGTCAGGAACCCCAGTGTTTCTCAGCCTGTACTGACTCGCTGATTGTGTGTTTCCTGTCCAACAACTACTTTTCTAAGTAGGAAAACTAAGGTCACGGATATATTGAAGTCGGATAGTCCCACGGAAATTTTTCTGGACCAGTTTAAGTCAAACGTAACAATTATTTGTAATTGTACCTCGTTTCCGGTAAGATGACGTCTCAAGGTCGTGTCATACTCGAAAATACACTTTCGTTATCTGGAGAATTATAATACAGAATATTTACTTCTCGACTGTCTAGGAATTGACATTACCGTGATCGAGCGGCGTGATATTACTAACATGTACACGTATTGTATTTAATCTTGAAATGTCGTAGTAATTCCTGAGGCCTTAGAATTAAGGATCTTCAGTCGTGATCCACCTCTGTCACTAAGCATGTTACAATCGTCCGTCGGAAAAAGAACGGAAAGACTCTTGAATAAAAATAAATTATAAAAGGTAAGAAGAGAAGTCATATTTTCTCCCATAAGGATTTGTTAACAGAAAATAATAACTTCGTAATATATTTTGTTTTGTCGAGTGTAAAACTTTCCTGAATGAACTAGAGTGTGCGTGTATGTGTGTGTGTCCATGTGTACGATGTTCCATTGGTTTATTCCAAGTTTTCGTTCAAACAAATAAATTTTATGATAGAAATAAACATATGACGGAAAAGTAATTTTCATTTTAAGATAAATATTATAAAGTGTTCATAGATGGAGGTGCTTGTCTTCAGACTGGTTTCAATTTTATAAAAGGACCTAAGTATATTTGATTTTCTAAATTCTTTTTGGGTCCTAGCAAGGAGTCTTAAAATCAACTGTCTATGGAGAAGAGAGTTTTTGATTCAAGTCTTAACTAGCATAAAACTAACCCAAATTATTATCAGGTTATGTAACGGTATCTAAACTTGATAAACTTCGAAAGATTCTAAGATCAGGAGACCTGTTTCTTTAGTAAGTTTTTAGTCCTTGGTGTGTGTGTTCGAGAAGAATTTGTAACATATTCCCAAGTCTCTAATCTATGTATTGACTTTGGACTTAAGTAGTTAATAATCAGAAATCCAAAAATGGTCATGGAGACATAGTTATAATATCTATAAATAAAACGTTAAATGTAACTTATAATTTCGATTTATCAAATTCGTTTAACAAAAATTCTAAATTTAAAATTTATTGAAATGTGATTATCTTTGTTCCGTGGCTCCTGACTATCATGTAATTAAATGTTCGGTTTTACAAGTTTCTAGTTCATTAAAGACGTATAGTCTGTAATAAGATGAGTAAAACAAAGACCTTATAAAACGTCTTTGATTACTTATGTGTACCTTAAATAAGAAGACAAAATATATAGGGGTAAACGAGATAGAGAAATGTAATAAAACTATTGATCTTTTCATGAATTTTGTCTCTGACCTAAAATTACCGTTTATTTTCGATTCACCCCCTTGAGTTACTAGTACGAAGGTAGAACGTATTGACCCTTAAAAATTCTCACTCTTTAACAAGGTTGTTAATGGGACTTTTCTTATGTATAAAGTATTATTAAAGGTATTAATATATAATATAAGTAGAGTTAAATTTTAATAGTTAATCCTAAAAATCGTGTAAAGTTTCAACAGGAATTTTTGTAGTTAACAATTTTGTGTCACCTTTGGATTTCATGTAATTACCATTAACGGTCCTTATACATATATAAATCAAATCTTTTTATTTCCCCATATGTCTACCTATATTTCAGTGTCGACTGTAGAGGAACGTTCAAAAAAAAAAGGGGTTGTAATTCAGAAACTGGACGAGATAAAACAAAACGAAAAGATCAACCGACTCGAAGGACCAATAAATCTAAAATCTATGTATCTTCCTTAGATATAAGTCATGATTTTTGGATAGTAATAGAGGGTATCAGTCTCTCAAAGTCTCAACACATTTTCATTTCGAGAGAAACGTCCATGTCATTTTAGAGGTAGTTCATGTGCTAAACATTTGTTTGTATTTTTGGGTGACAAGGAAGTCTTATGAACGGATAACACCTCAGGATACACTAGAAACTCAAGAACTTAGAAAAATAATGGATAAACCCGGAGTGTCTGAGTGAAACCATGGACTCTAGAAACCCCATAGGTGATGGACTTCAATGATATAATTGAAAGTACGTTTATTTTGTTTCATTATTGACAAATACCTCGTGGACGAGAGAGAGGGGACGTGATACGATCCGTGATGTCCCTTGTGTTTTCTTTCCCGAAGACGGGAGTCCTTTTAATGTCGTAAAATCCTTCTTCGTTTTTAATGTATGGACCCTTTCAAAAACTTTTGTTATGTTATACATTACCTTTTTTTATCGTGAAAGTTATTCTCAATATTGTCCATCTGGATTACCTTTCTTTTATTATACTCGAAGGGTAATGTCTTTCTTTGACAGTCCCACCCTCTTCTTAGGAGCGGTTCGTAAGTACTTAAAACACATGTACCTCTTATTTCTCAAACCTTATTACTCTCCCTCCTTCTTTCTACGGTAAAGTTCTCTACCTTTTTCTTATATTAGTAAACCACAATATATTATCGAGGTTATTTATACTAAAAATTTCTGTGTCTCAAGGTCAATCTCCTCTCAGGAAGTGCAATGTCGAAAAGTAAGGGGTCAGAGGCAGTCCGACTCGGTTGAGAAAACGAATTTCGTTTCACGAAGTGGTAAATTCCGAGAACTAACGAAATAAATAAGTATAGTTCTTCCTTATCAACAGGAGGTTTAGTTAAGAGGGAAGGAAATCATTATTACCTAAAGGTCTACCTGTGTACCGATGGGTCTATTTCTACTTCAAAAGAACTTGAATCCACATCGTCGGTTCACCCGACACGCACCGTACTGTGTATCGTGAGTCTGAAGTGGAAATTTTGTTGGCCTGGTCACGAGGAGCCCGGGGAAGAGAGGTAAGGTACCTGACCCTCTATCGTTCTCGACCGTGTCAGTTAAATTACGTCTCTTTTTAATTGAAGACATACTCGGATTTTCAAAACCTCACGGACAGTCTCGTCGAATCGGATATACAAAAGATTATATCAGAACCAGTAAAGGTACCGAGGTCAGAAAATGCAAAAGGACACGAAGGAGACTTGAAAAATGACGAAAGAGACGATAAATGGAGACTCCTTGAAAGGTATCCAACGGTAGTGATAACTATCGAGTAGAGAAAGGATTAAGAGTAACGGTAAAGTGGTTAGGTATACATTGTTTCGAAGACATAGTTGACGCCTAGCTATGTCTAACCAAACGGGTCACCAGTGAAAAACACTGAAGATTTTCTTTACGAGAATCTCTGTCACTGTCCATCGAGAAGTCCTTATCACTGTAATTCTTCTATCTGGGGTGAACGGACTAGATTCCACCACGACGCCCCCAAAGGTCCCTTAGTACACACCTGAAATCGATAGTGACATAGTGATAAGTCTTTCCCAGGGTTCTATAGTTGTTAGTACTCTTTCACTCCCCATCGAAAAACATTACTAAAGGAGAAGTCCTTATAAAAGGGTTTGTATAAAATTCCAGAAATAAAAAAAAAATTAAATAAAAAATTAAAAAATTTAAAATTTTAGAAATTAAGAATGTACGCAAGGGTTTGTACTTGGGGGGAGGGTGGAGGGAGGGGTATTGTAGAGAGACCCAGTAGGGGTACGTGGTCGAGGTTCGTACGACATCTAACTGTTAACACTCGGTATAAAATCAAGACGTAGTTTATTTTTATAGGATCCTATGTCTACTCGATCGTTGACTCTCCCTTTCTTCTTGTGTCGTCTCCGAGGTTTTAGTTTCCTTTTTTCGTCAATTGACTCTTTTTCTTCACTACTCAACATTTTCGTGACCCTTTTATTATTTATAAGTATCCTTCAGGGGTTTACATTAGTTCATTATTCCTAGAAAACAGATTTCAACCAGAACCCTTCGTGGTAGACTGTACAAAAGTTGTAAACACGTCGACCCACGGTCCCTGGGTTCCTTGACTCTGTCAAAGACAGGTACTCCTTAGGATCAAACCACTCTTTTATCTGGTCACTTTGTTTATTGTCACTGTACCCACTATCCCCGTTAGTACCCCCAAATATGTTCCATAAAGTCTTTTGATTTGTCTCAGTAACTCAGAAGGACCGGGAATCCCGTACGAGACAGGTGAATGACTTATGTCCTTACTTACCCACTCGATTAGACCTGACATAAATTTTAGTAGATCACTTAGACCCAAGAGTTAAGGGGTAGTCAACTACGGTTTTAAGAACTTAAGAATTTAGACTTCACTCTCTTATATTCATTGCGAGTTCTAAGGAGGATTTACACCCATCTCATTCTTTATTAAACGTCTTATGTCAAACCATCTATTATCTGATCGGGGGATAATTTTTAATAAAGAGTTTTGATCCAGGACTTTAAGGTAGTAATGGTTAATTAAAGAAATACGAGTTTATTTGTAACATCCTAAACGTTTTGTTTCTCAGTTTTGAAATACTAGAGATCATCCGACATTTTACTTGGAAGTTATCTCTAGGTACAGGACGAGGGACCTTGGACACTTACAATGTTCCGTTTTTCTAAAACGTCCATACTAATTCAATTCCTAGAACTGCGTCCTCTAACAGGACTTAATAGACTCGTCCAAGATATGTATTAGTACGTAGTAATCTGTTCTCTCCGTCCCTCTTTCAGTTGCGATGTCTCCTCTTCTTCTTCTGTTGCACGGGTCCCTTCGTCTCCGACTTTTCTACTCCGATGTTTGGTTCATTTTGATCGTCGGTGGTGTCCTAAGAAAAGAACCTAGGCTCTTCTTGAACACCCGATGAAGTAGAGTGGATGGTAAGAGTTTCTTTCTTTACTCTAGGCCATTCTGAATGGGTGGACCAATATTCTTCCCAAACATCATTTTAGTCTCGGGACACCGAGTCACTTAGTGGGTCAGGTGTACCCTTTTGTATGGAAATCTACTTTTGTCGAAACTGTCAGGTCTTTCAGACACGTCACCAAGATTATTAAGTCAAGTTCACAATGACAGTATTTCTTCCACAAACAACTTACTTGACAATTTTAGTCTTACGTTCTACCGGGGCAGAGACAAGAAAGTTTCTTTTGTTACCCAAAAGAGTCTCTCTGTTCTTCGTTATCCCTGAAGGGTATCAGAAGCTTGGAGAACTTTTTACCGGAAGATATAAAAAGAAGATTACGTCTCTTAATATGTTTGCTTTGAGAATTATTTGTGTGTACACTTGTTAGGATACAAACAGTTCACGACTATGACACTCGTCGTATGTTAAGTCACATGTTCTTTGTCGTAGATAAATATGATCGGACATTTGAAGTACCTCTAAAACAGACAAAACAATGTCTCGTAGGGGTCATGGATCTTGTCGTAGATCGTGTCTCGGACATGACTCATTTGTCAACATCTCATGTCGTGGTCGACCTCTGGACCCGTTGTTCGTCGGGGCGGGACCGGGAGTGAAGACGGGAGGAGAGTGAAGTGAGTCACGCGTTCCCCTCCACAGGTGGACCTCAGGTACACGGCGGGGGATCATGTGAAGAGGGATTATGTTCGTCAAAAGACTCTGCAGTCCCAAGAGACCGGTTTATCAGGGTTTGAACGAAGATCCCTGACCTTATCAGAGGTGGGGTTTAGATCGGACTAACGTTTGGAGGACACACGTCAAGAATAATAACTTTCCACCGGTTCCCTGACAAGACGAATCCCACCTAGTCTGTAACCTGTACCCTCAACCCCACGGATGGATAAGTAAAACACACGGTAATTCACAATCTATGTCGACCCTGACACTTCTCTCCTACTTATCCGGTACCCGTCCCTCAGAGATAACATAGTGCCCTATTTTCCCGACAAAAATAGGGTCTTTGGACGTTTAAATTCTCCTCCAACCCAAATTATTTATCTACCTACCTACCTATTAACGTATCTAGTTATGTACTTACTTTTTTACGGGATGGTACTTGGTTACTTGATATGGTCCCTTTCTCTTTACTTACCTCCGTGTGTCCAAAGGGTCTCTAAGACCGTTTCGGTTCAGACAGTTTAATCTGTTCCCGAGAAAATCACGAAGATTACTAAGTAGAGTTGTCATTGTTACAACAAGTCTTTTTATGACAAATATAGAGTACTAGAAGGTCACTGGTTTTTCTAACTCAGATTACTACTGTATTTTACATTGAAAAATTCTATTTCAAGAAGTTGGTTTATTTTTAAAATTTACACAGTGAACTGTGTAAAACTACAGTTTTATATAAGGTCGAAGTTAATATATTTCTTTCAAGATTTCAGTGTTTTTCTTACGTAAAAGAGAACGGTTCAGGTGGACCGTCATCAGGATCTTGGATCTCCATGAGTGGTCTGTAAACAGTCGTCTCGTCTCATCGAACACTCGCGTCCGTTAGACTACGGTCCGGTGAACCTTATTAGAACCGAAGTGGAGTCTGATCGACCCACTGGTACCTGTACAGTGAGAACCCTATTGTTCTATGGATAAAGTCTCTCAATAATATCTTTAATTTGTGGAGTAATAGACGTTTCCTTGTCTTGTTACAGGTTGAGTATCGGTCTTGAGACCTTTCCGACTACAGGTCTCAATTTACAACGACGACGACGACGACGACAATTCAGTGAAGTCAGCACAGGCTGAGACACGTTGGGGTATCTGCCGTCGGGTGGTCCGAGGGGGCAGGGACCCTAAGAGGTCCGTTCTTGTGACCTCACCCAACGGTAAAGGACAAGGTTACGCACTTTCACTTTTCACTTTCCCTTCAGCGAGTCACCACAGGCTGAGAATCGCTGGGGTACCTGACGTCGGAAGGTCCGAGGAGGCAGGTACCCTAAAAGGTCCGTTCTCATGACCTCACCCCACGGTAACGGAAGAGGTTCTCAATTTACAATACAATGATAATTTACTGTATTTACTATACACTGGGTATCATAATCGATAAGAATCATATACTGTCTAATATAAATTAAAGATTTTGTCCGTACCACAGATTCACAACCGGTTGAATTTAAAATTTCCGATAAGAGATCCGATTGAAGTTTCGTTGAGATCATTATTGTCTAAGTTGGTAGAGTTTTATAAAAATCACAAAACGGTGGCAGCTGAAACCGATTACATTATAATTAAGTTACCCTGAAAATATCCAGTCGTCCATCTCTCCGATACAAAATTGACACAGAAGGGACCCACTATTTCTACATCAACTTCAAGTTAGTATATTTAGATACGATTTCCATATCTTATTATTCTTTCTTGGATTACAGGTAGACACGATCCTTCGAAGTCCATTTGACATACGACTTTTTGGTTTCTTCATGTTTCCTCTGGATTGGTCTTTGTGTCAAATTACCTAACATATTTGATATTTTTATAATTATTATTCCGGAAGATGGGTAGAGAACCTCACTTTTTGTGGTGGTACATATGGACAAAAACAAATTCTTTTAAAATTCCAAAATAACAAAAGGAATTTTATCGATTTATGTTTAAGAATTAGAGTTTATATGTGTATATAATGTACACACTTTCGAGTACTTACACTTACCACTGATTTTACCAGGTTTCTTAAAGATAAACTCCCTTAGAGTGTTTATCAAAGATAAAGAGGGTAATAATCATAAAAAAGACAACGAGATAACAAAAAGAATTTCGTAGAAAACAATTCTTTTATCAGGTGTTGAAGAAGGTACCATTCAACTTCAATGTACAGTGACCCCCTTTTTTTGGAAGTGTAAAATTGTAATGTTGAAATTGTCCTAGACGCTTCTATAATAGGCTTCACAGTCGTCGTGTTACTTTACTTCAATTATGTGTTATAAGTCGTTTAAAGTATTGTAATGGAGAAAAAAAAAGGGTGTGTTTAGTCCGACTAAACTTTCTCTTCGTAAACAAACTTTTAATTATCGTTGTAAGAAAACAAAGTAAAATACGTCGAAATTTCTGGACTCCTCGGAATCCTTAATTAACGTCCGAAGATTATTTGTGTTACTACATTACTGCATAAATTGTAATGACAAAAAACAAACTAAGGTTTATTTAACGTCTAAAAAAAGACCACACTATCATTTTGTTAATGGTAAAACGTTTTTCCTATTAATTAGACGTTAAAAAAGTGTAATCTAGTATATAGAGATTTCTCACGGGTGCCTAAACTATCAGAAGTCGACGACACATAAATAAAAAGTAAAAAAAGATGACTACATGGTGGGGTAGTCACGACTGTAAATTTACTCACTCATAAGTTGTGTTTACACTAGTAAACATGTCGTAGGTCACGCCGGGGTATGACTCTACTAACGAAGACCCTCGGTAGGTACCCAAGAGTTTATCCCCCTTTTTCGGTCCGTTTTAAAATAGTTAAATGTAAAAAGACACTAATTAAAAATACGTTTATTCCCGGGCTGGCACGAGGGTAGAGTGGACTTAGTAGGCCTAGTAGTTTCTGTTTAACTCGTAGTGAATAAATTTTTTATCCGAAATTTGATGAGATGTCGACACAACCTTTTACGATTCTCGTCCCGTACTTGAAGAGATTATATTGTCCTTATCTATTCTTTTACAGAAAATACACGTAAAACATGTGTTACGGTGTTCGTACCTTGAATTGTGTTATTTTTTAACGGAAACGGAACTTATAAGAGACCAGAAACATTTATCAGTCGTTACCCTTACTGTCGTATGTTTCGTTATAAAAGGGTTAAAGACTTACGTATTAGTCTTTACAAAGGGTAATTTGTTTTTTATGACTGGTAATGTACAGAAACGGTTGAAAGATAACGAAGACCTACTTTCACAGGTTATTTTTCTCATTTATACATCCCCGTTGTTTTAAAGTGTCTTGATTTACTGTTCAGAATCAAACACTACCCCCAAATACCTCAGCCATATTACAACGTATTTTGACTGTATCGTGAAGACCCAGATATGTCAGATAAAGAGTTCTGTAGATGATTTTATTATATTAATAAATCAAACGTAAACCCCAGGTGATTTTTAATATTTTTAGTATAACCTAAAAAATTTTATTATTATAGGAGGTCTAAATACTTGATGTTCATTTCTGCAAACGGTACTATAGACCCTAGTTCAATTGTCACACTAAGTATATCAGTGCCGAATGTTTACGGTGGAGTCGTCATTGATTCAAGTTAAATGATAAAAAATCGTTTTCGATATAAAAGAGTGTACCATAGAAAGCTTTCACACGAATCTCAAAATACATGTACTGAGTCAATAGTTTTAGAAGGGTCTACAGAGGAAAAGAGAGTGAGTGTTTTTATTAGTGGTCTCGTCTTTATTTAACAACTGTTAAGAGTCTCTTACCTTTGTCTGGTGTCCCCCATTTTTAGACCAATAGACTTACCCGCTATATTAGCTTCCAAGTCGATTCGATTCCCTTAAAGTTGTATTTGTTACGAGAATAAAGGTTCTTGCCTAAGAGGAAATATATGTTATCACCTCCTTACGGTTAGGAAAGGAATGACGACACTCTTTTCACGGCCTGTCCTTGTTCTAATCTTAGAATTTTCGACAGGACCTCTCGATTTAATGACACGTCGCATGTCCACTCCTCCATTTTTCTCGTTTTTATTTACCTCAAATAAGGTACCAAAAATCTCAAATAAAGTGCTTCTGTCTTTATTTCTATAGATTTAGGTATCAATGTCAGTGGGGTACACTCTACCGACACACACACACTCACACACACACACACACATCGGTACACACCTTGACACACCTTGACAAGTACCTTGACACAGTACCCGGAGAAGAGAGGGAGTGGTTGTTTTTAAACGGTGAGTTGTGGTTGAAGGTGTGTGTTTTTTCTAAGGACAAATGGAAGAGTGACAGAAGGAAGTTTTTATTGGACCCTTTATGTCCTCAAAGAGTGTGTTTTTTTATTAAAATCGGACCATTCGTTAACGATGCTTTATCCTCTTATTGATCTAAACATGTTGAAACCTGCGTGTGTGTGTGTGTAGACAGACCAGACTGAAAACCGAATTTGATCGGTCGTGTCTTGTAGAAGACGACGCCAAGGTAGTCCTCACCTTCGTTAACAAGCATTGGACCTGTATAGTATAAGAGTTTGTTTCCACCCGTATCTCTTTGAACGTTACGGGTTCCTAAATGTTTGAGATGGGGACTGAGAAAATTGACACCACGACCTCTTCTGAGAACTCTCAGGGAACCTGACGTTCCTCTAGTTGGGTCAGTTAGGATTTCCTTTAGTTAGGATTTATAAGTAACCTTCCTGACTACGACTTCGACTTCGAGGTTATGAAACCGGTCGACTACGTTTCTCGACTGAGTAATCTTTTATGGGACTACGATCCTTTCTAACTTCCGTCCTTCTCTTCCCCTGTCGTCTCCTGTTCTACCAACGTACCGTAGTGTTGAACTACCTGTACTTAAACTCGTTCGAGACCCTCTACCACTTCCTGTCCCTTCGGACCACACGACGTGAGGTACCCCAGCGTTTCTCAGTCTGTACTGACTCACTGACCTATCGTTTTTTTATAGGGGGACTGAAATTCGTCGTCGACAAACCAAATTTCGTCCAGTCGACCGTTGGTGTGTCGACAAAAAAAATTTCAAGTCTTATCAATCAACGGTCACATTACACTTTTGGTCCGGTAGGAGTGTCTTCATTTACCGTGGAGGGTTTACTACCCCCTCGACGAAGTTGTACACAGTTGACTCGTGTAAACCCCTCTCACCCTGTTCCTTGACCTCCTCTTTTAGCAATCCCTACTGTTGAGTGTTTGAATCCCTTCTTTATTTCAATCAGGATTTTCCTCACTTTACCCTTTGGTCTCGAGGACCTTTTCCAACGTCCCAGAATGTGTCACGTGTGTAAATGGGAACCGGTACCAGAAATAAAGATTGTGTTTTATTCTTTGAGGTTTATAGAAATTCTTATGTTTGTCGAGACGAGAATTGGTCGTACGTAACATAGCTTTTTATGATGGTTTTTCTTTCCGTAAGAAATACTTTACTGAGTGAGAGGTGAAAATGAAAGTAGTTCTCCGAAAAATCAAGGAGAAGTGAAAGACGGTATTCTCGCCACAGTAGACGTATAAACTCCAATAACTATAAAGAGGGCCGTTAGAAGTAAGGCCGAACATGAAGAAGGTCAGGTCGCAAAGAGTACTACATGAGACGTATCTTCATTTATTCGTACTGTTGTATGTCGGAACTGCATGAGGAAAAGGATAAATCTTGGTCAGACAACAAGGTACAGGTCAAGATTGACAACGAAGGACTGGACGTATGTCCAAAGAGTTCTCCGTCCAGTCCACCAGACCATAAGGGTAGAGAAAGTCTTAAAGGGTGTCAAATAACACTAGGTGTGTCAGTTTCCGAAACCGTATCAGTTATTTCGTCTTTATCTACAAAAAGACCTTGAGAGAACAAAAAAGGTACTAGGTCACCTACAAGAGTTAAACTAGAGACCAAGGAGACGGAAAAGATTTAGGTCGAACTTGTAGACCTTCAAGTGTCAAGTACATAACGACTTCGGACCGAACCTCTTAAAACTCGTAATGAAATTATCACACACTCTACTCACGTTAACACGCTATCAAGCTCGTAAGAAACCGTAACGGAAAGAAACCCTAACCTTACTTTTTACTGGAGAAGATCAGAACGCCGGCGACGACTCAAAAGGTTTAAACGACCGTATAACTCACGTCGTGAAAGTGTCTTAGTAGAAAGTCCTAAACTTTATCGAGTTGACCTTAAGGTAGTGGAGGTGATCGAAACAAGAATCACTAATCACTACGAAAGATTGTGAACTGAAGTGTAAGGTCCTACAGACCGAGATCCACTCACTAGTGTGGTAACACTAATAGAACCAGCACTTCTAGAAAAAACATGTCAAGAAGGTACATAAGAACGTTGGAGAAGAATTATAGAAGACGAAGACAATCCAGGTATGCTAAAGATAAGAAATAGTTCGGGTAGAAACGTACTTTACAAGGGAACCATAGAGATTAAAAGAACTTCTCTAGAGATCAGAAAGGGTAAGACAACAAAGGAAGACAAAGAAACGTAACTAGGGACGAAAGAATAGAGAGGAACGATAAGAAACCTTGAGACGTAAGTCTACGAATATAGAAAGGAAAAGAGGAAACGAAAAGTGAAGAGGAGAAAAGTGTCGATAAACATTCCGGAGGGGTCTGTCGGTAAAACGAAAAAACGTAAAGAAAAGGTACCCCTACCAGAAGTAGGGATAGAGGACATGTTTCAGTGCTTGGAGTCAGGTATCAAGTAGTCCGTGAGATAGACAGTCTAGATCCGGGAATTTAGATAAAGAGTGAAGGTGACATATTAGTATTCCCTAAACTGAATCCAGTATGGACTTA
Source organism: Capra ibex (assembly GCA_006410555.1). Taxonomy (NCBI): domain Eukaryota; kingdom Metazoa; phylum Chordata; class Mammalia; order Artiodactyla; family Bovidae; genus Capra; species Capra ibex. Next base: position 2,063,915 of record SJYO01017713.1, on the reverse strand, counting down.
CCAGATCACCAAAAGGGATGAAAGAAGTTAAATTCAGACTTAAACCGTTATTCCTTCCTCAAGTACTAGACTCGGTGTCAATCGAGGACCAAAACAAAAACAACTGACATATCTCGAAGAGGCAGAAACCGACGTTTCTTATATTAGTTAGACTAAAACCACAACTGGTAGACCACTACAGGTACACATCTCAGAAGAGAACACAACAACCTTCTCCCATAAACGATACTGGTCACGTAAAAGAACCGTTTTGAGGTAATGAGAAACGAGACGAAGTAAGGTGTAAGGTTCCGGTTAAAACGGACAATGAGGTCCACAAAGAACTGAAGGATGAAAACGTAAGGTCAGGGGATATTACTTTTCCTGTAGAAAAAACCCACAATCAAGATTTTACAGAACATCCAGAAGTATCTTGACAAGTTGAAGTCGAAGAAGTCACAATGACCAACCCCGTATCTGAACCTAATGACACTATAACTTACCAAACGAAACCTTTACTTGACTCTAGTAAGACAACAAAAACTCTGACGTAGGTTCATGACGTAAAACCTGAGAGAACAACTGGTACCACCGATGAGGTAAAGAAGATTTCCTAAGGACGGGTGTTATTATATATATTACCAGTAGACTCAATTTAAGTGGGTGAGGTCAGGTAAAATCAAGTGACTAAGGATCTTACAGCTACAAGTGAGAACGGTAGAGAACAAACTGGTGAAGGTCAAACGGAACTAAGTACCTGGACTGTAAGGTCCAAGGATACGTTATAACGAGAAATGTCGTAACCTGGAACGAAGATAGTGGTCAGTGTAGATCAGTATAGGGTAGTGAAGGACCCTTTATCTACCCCTTTGTCACCTTTGTCACAGTCTGGAATAAAACCCCCCGAGGTTTTAGTGACGTCTATCACTGACGTCGGTACTTTAATTTTCTGCAAATGAGGAACCTTCTTTTCAATACTGGTTGGATCTCTCGTATGACTTTTCGTCTCTGCAATGAAACGGTTGTTTCCCGGTAGATCAGTTCCGATACCAAAAAGGTCACCAGTACATACCTACACTCTCTACCTGAAACTTCTTTCGACTCGCGTCTTCTTAACTACGAAAACTTGACACCACAACCTCTTCTGAGAACTCTCAGGGAATCTGACGTTCCTCTGGGTTGGTCGGTTAAGACTTCCTCTAGTCGGGACCCTAAAGAAACCTTCCTCACTACGATTTCGACTTTGAGGTCATGAAACCGGTGGAGTACGCTTCTCAACTGAGTAACCTTTTCTGAGACTACGACCCTCCCTAACCCCCGTCCTCCTCTTCCCCTGTTGTCTCCTACTCTACGGGTCTACCGTAGTGACTGAGCTACCTGCACTCTGACTCACTTGAGGTCCTCAACCACTACCTGTCCCTCCGGACCACACGACACTAAGTACCCCAGTGTTTCTCAGCCTGTGCTCATTCGCTGACTTGTCTTGACTACTTCACTGATGACTATTATTGAGGATGACATAAAATTTTTCGTATTATATATGTATTACATATGTATATATAAAGAGATCTGTTATATACACTAACATATCTATTTTAGTATTTACTTTTACACAGTGTAAAGAACACACAAGTGTTACGGTCCTTGACAAGACCCGTGAAGCCTATATCGGTATTTGTCCTGTCTGTTTGAATGACAATAATAACTCGAATATTAGTTGTATATTTATTTCTTCCAGACTTTTATCATGTACAATAAGGTCTATAAGTTCGACCAAAATCTTTTCCGTCTCCTTTATCTCTAGTTTAACTGTTGTAAGTGACCTAGTAGCTTTTTCGTTCGCTCAAGGTCTTTTTGTAGATAAAGATAAAGACGAAATAACTGATACGGTTTCGGAAACTGACACACCTAGTGTTATTTGACACCTGTTAAGACTTTCTCTACCCTTATGGTCTGCTGGACTGGACGGAGAACTCTTTAGACATACGTCCAGTCCTTCGTCGTCAATCTTGACCTGTATCTTGTTGTCTGACGAAGGTTTATCCTTTTCCTCACGTAGTTCCGACATATAACAGTGGGACAAATAAATTGAATATACGTCTCGTCTAGTACTCTTTGTAACCCGACCTCCTTCGTGTTCGACCTTAGTTCTAACGACCCTCTTTATAGTTATTGGAGTCTATACGTCTACTGTGGTGGGAATACCGTCTTTCACTTCTTCTTGATTTCTCGGAAAACTACTTTGACTTTCTTCTCTCACTTTTTTAACCGAATTTTGACTCGTAAGTCTTTTGATTCTAGTACCGTAGACCAGGGTAGTGAAGAACCGTTTGCCTATCCCTTTGTTATCTTTGTCACTGTCTGAAATAAAAAACCCCCGCCCCCCCAGGTTTTAGTGACGTTATTGACATCGGTACTTTAATTTTCTACGAACGAGGAACCTTCCTTTCAATACTGGTTGGATCCGTCGTATAATTTTTCGTCTCTGTAATGAAACGGTTGTTTCCAGGTAGATCAGTTCCGATACCAAAAAGGTCACCAGTACATACCTACACTCTCAACCTGATATTTCTTTCGACTCACGACTTATTAACTACGAAAACTTGAGAGTCCTTCTGAGAACTCTCAGGGAACCTGACGTTCCTCTAGGTTGGTCAGGTAGGATTTCCTCTAGTCAGGACCCACAAGTAACCTTCCTGACTACAACTTCGACTTCGAGGTTTGAAACCGGTGGACTACGTTTCTTGACTGAGTGACCTTTTCTGGGACTACGACCCTTTCTAACTCCCGTCCTCCTTTTCCCCTGTTGTCTCCTACTCTACCAACCTACCGTAGTGACTGAGTTGTCTGTACCCAAACCCACTTGAGGTCCTCAACCACTACCTGTCCCTCCAGACCGTACGACGTAAGTACCCCAGCGTTCCTGAGTCTGTGTTGACTCACTGACTTGACTTGACTACGTCTCTTAATTTTATACAGTTGTACTATGTCTCACTGAGACATTGATTAAATACACCTCAATCACCCTTCCGAAGAGAATCCTCCGATGTAAAATCGACTCTAAGCTTACTATTCTTTCTTTCTCGGTACACTTGAAGTACACTTCTCATTAACCCCAGTCTTCTTGTTGGCCGTTCTACCATGACCGATCTACCTTTTTTCGAATCATATAAGGTCCTTGTTTTCCTCTCGATCCTCCGACCTCGTCTGTCGTCAGTACCTGTCCTGTCCTCCGTCTGGAGAGTCCCAAACCGTTCGGTTCCATTCTTCAACTCTAAAATAAGATTTGTACTATCTGACAATTCCTACTCTCACTGTAATAGATTAAAGTTAAACTTTTATTTTCTGACCTACGACTACCTTTTATCTAATATCCCTTCGTTTTTACCTTCGTCTTTCTCGTCCATCCTTAGTCAACGATACCTTGTCTACTACCACTGGTCCTGATCTTAAATCACCTTTAGTCTAGATCCGTACTTTTAGTTTCTTGTCTAAGTAAGTATCTAGAACTCTTACCTAATTCATAATTCTGTCCCGACCGCTATCTATTTCTTTTATTCGTTTCAGGTCCACAAGTCGTACTCCTGTGCCTATCTACCTCTCCTGCTCTTATCCTCGTTCAGCCTTTTTCCTTTTATTGGAGAGATTGACTCTATACAAGTCAAACTCTAAGGTGGAGGTTTACTTTAACCTAGATACTCGGACGTCTCCAGCCCTGATCTCAATACCTAACCTCTTAGTGACCACCGTAAAGTTCGGAACCCTCGTCTACTTTAGTAGATACCTCATATCTCCATTTTCTCTTCTCCAGTTCCTGTCTCGGGACCCAGGAGTTACAACTCTCAATCTGGTTTTTCGTTTTTTCTCGTCCGTCGTTTCTCTGACTTTCCCTCACAGGTCACACCATCCTCTCTCTGGTTCTCTTATTTCACAAAGTGTTCATCCTTCATACTCTAATTTGTACAGTTTATGAACCTTTCTAGTATATTCTTGTTCCTTTACTGGTGACCTTAAGATACCGTGAACCATTCCTTTTTCGTCAATAAAAAGTTATAAATGAAATTACGCTCACTTTGTGACAAAGTCTTAGTTCTCATGAGTATGAGGGTTTTTGGGAGTTCTGTTAGGTTTGACTGTTTCTGAAGAAAGGAGGATTCAAGTTAGAATCTTGGGGTAGTGGTTTGAACCCTTAAAACTATTTGGACTTTTAGACTACAGGAGAAATAGGAGTGAGAGATTATGTATCTTTACATGGTTATAGTGTATATTTAACAGTTTTATTCATGTATATAGAGTAATTTCACCCAAATACGAGAGAAGACTCGAAATGTTAAGTCTTTGTTTGTGTAAACACGAAAGACCTAGATTCTGTCGTGATGGTCCGTTTTATTTAATAAAGACGACTTTAGGTAAGGTCTTACATAGTATCTCGTCACCTAATTTGTAGGATAAATTTGCTGTATGTTATAGTGGGCACATTCTATAAAGAGTATAAGAATAGATCCTTCGGTGAAAAAATTTGTTCGTAACACCCTACGGTTTTCTTATTTTGGTTAAGTACTAGCGAGATTACGTTACTACCCGATCTTTGGAGGGTCAGATGATTTTCAACTAAACTTACCTCCCTTATCCTCCAATCTCCTTTTGAACACAGAAAACAAACCTGTCGACTCGGCTCAACACAAGTCTGTGACATGCACGTACGGACTCGGGTCCTGTGAACTTTATGTTTTAGTTTCTTACTACACAGAAATGAGACCGGTCGGGGTTTCAGACGATTCTTTGTTTATTTGTTTGTTTGTTTTGTAACCCTTTTTTTTTTGGTTGTAACTCGGTCTCCTCTACAAAAGAGTTCTCTACAACGTTTTTATGTTCCGTGGTACTTACAACGAAGTCTTAGAATCACTGTCTCGACCCCACAGTTGATGTCGTCTTGGACACATAAGCCAACTTATACTCATTCTACATTCTACGGAATCCATGGAGTTCTCTTTGTTTTTATATTAGTAAGAATAAGAACACTCTAACGTAAATTTATATACGAGAGGTTCCTCGTATTGGACCACAGTAGGGACACGTCCGATTCCCCCGTGTCGTGAAAAACTGTAGAACTCCATACACATCACAACTCTAAGTGACCTCCACGAGAGTCCTCGTCACTTTAGTACACCAGTACCTGTGTGGACATCGTGGCAATTGTAGGAGAAACCCTTTACATACAGGAGTTCTTCCTTCGATGTCAGTTTCTTTTACTCTCTGTTCACCTGATAGATGTTTATATGCACTTTATGACACCTCTACGAGTCCTTATTGGTCCCTCTCCATCCCTTCTTCTAGGTCTTCCCGATTCCACGAGGTCTATCGTCCACCCCGACAGTTGATCCTTTGCACCGGTAAACACCACACTGGAATAAACATAGAGTCCGATTACTTCAGACTCCTGTAAACCTAAGGTGGTTATTATTTCGTGTATACAAAAATATTATGTTGACATACAAATCAAAGAAGAATAATTGACATGATTCGATAAATGTGTCACCTTAACATAAATTTCTCAATAAATCATTTCTGTACGGTGTTTATCTGTCAAAGTGATTGTGATTAGTGTGTTCGCGTCACTTCGTTTGAATACAAGTTCTTTCATTGTACCCACTCTTGAAGGGTAAGAACACTGTAAAAGGTCCGGTCATCTGAACTTTAATACGGTAAGGTTTTATTAAGACCCCACCCTTCGAAGGATCCTATTATGTCGGTGTAAATTCACTCTCAATGCTTCTCTTCGACTACACTCTTTCGACATTATAACGACCGTATTTTTATCCACGACGGTCTGTCACACCTTCAACTGTTTACCCGAACGCCTCCCTCCCGATTCCCTGTCGGGACCATTGGTTCTCCTCCGACAGGACTTCGTCGTCCACGAATCGTTATCACCCACGGATCCTGGAGGTCCCGTCTGTCCTCCCTCGCCGTACTCTGCCGACGCAATTCGTCCTCCCTCTGTACTGTAGACCCTCATTCACATGACGCCATTCGTTGGTTGTGTCTCTGTTTCACCAGGGTACGTTCCAGTGGCCCGAACCACCTGTGAAAGTTATTCGTTTCACAGTTCTAAGATTTACAGACTAAGATTCCTAACTTAAAATGGTGAACCGAAGGGTCCAACAAAGTACCATTTCTTAAACGGATACTACGTCTTCTGCACCCAAACTAGGGACCCCACTCCCTAGGTGAGTTCTAGGACAGTTCTTCCTTTACTGTTCGACGAAGTCACAAGAACGACCCTTTTAGGGTACCTGTCTCCTCGGACCGCCCGATGTCAGGTACCCCAACGTTTCTCAGTCTGTACTGACTCACTTACTCGTCGTCACGTCACTGTTAGACATTCCGGGAATTCACTACGCTTCCTTTAAGTCACCGACGCCCCAGTCCGACGGACCTAATCCTTCGAAGTCTACTCTATGAGTAAGTCCCGGTCGGTACGGTGCTCCTAGACGACGGTGGGTTTGGGTTGATTTGGTCCTGTGGACTAGAGTAGAAAGAGTGAGAAGTAAAGAGAACAGAAGTGACCGAACTTTTTTTTACATATGAGACCTCCATAGCCCATACGTGCTGTGGTCTTCTCCAAATAAATCCTTTCTAAAATGGTCATTCACTTTCACTTTCGACGAGTCAGCACAGACTGAGAAACTCTGGTGGTACCCTAAGAGGTCCGGTCTTATGACCTCATCCATCGGAAAGGGAAGAGGTCCCCTAGAAGGGTTGGGTCCGTAGCTTGGGTGCAGAGGGTGTAACGTCCGTCTAAGAAATGGTCGAACTTTCACTTCAGCGAGTCAGCACAGGCTGAGAAACGCTGGGGCACCTGACATCGGGAGGTCCGAGGAGGTAGGTACCCTAAGAGGTCCGTTTTTATGACCTCACCCAACGGTAAAGGAAGAGGTCCCCTAGAAGGGGAAAGTTCGTTGATTGTAAAATACCACTTGTTTATTGCTGACTTCTGTTTGGTTCTCTCGACGAGTTGTCCCATTAGAGAGACGTCGACTTACCTTCTGGACTGGAGGTTTCTTAGGAAATTTGGACCTAAGTGACTCCGTTCGGACGGTTTCTACCTATGGTTGGACTGAAAAGTCTGAGTTACTCGATAAGTTTTGTCCGGAGGCTTCGTCCGGTGTCGGACGAACTCTTTCTTTGACGAGGCTTCATAATGGGTCATCATTATCGACTTCGGGGGTGCCGGACCGAGAATGGGGGTTGTGGTCCCACTGAACGACTCATCGTGGAGTCGTCCGGAGTGTCTTAGGTGACATTCTACGCACCTCTTCGGCGCTGTCATGACTCCGTGTGTTTCGACTTCTTTCTGGCTTTGAAGTTAGTGTTTCTTCTGCCGTTTTGTGTTTTCAGGTTTTCCATCCATGAAGCATACTGTCACGTATTACAAAGTCCCTTTCAATGATCAAGAACTAACAGTTATAATTTATAATCAAAAATACATAATATAAGATTCTTTTATTCCTGACTAAACATAGGGTGTCATGTTACGTTTTTAGTGCCACTTAAGTTTAGTCGAACGTATAAACCATTGTTTAAGATTTTGTTGATTCAATTAAAAATAAAAGTCAGTGTCTCATCCAAATTGAAAAGACTGATGATTAGTTCGAAATAAGTTAATTTTTAGTTTTACTTTAAGGTACAGCTCTTTAATATAATAAAAAGGTTTTTATATGGTTTAAGATGGTTTGTAAATTTCTTCTTTATTTTGGTTCTTACGTTATTTTATAAAAGGTATTTTATCTTTTCTTATAAAGGGTCGAGTAAAATACTCTGGTCGTATTAGGGTTATGGTTTGAGTCTGTTTCTAGATAGGTTTTGTCTTTGTTATCTGGTAATAAAGGGTACCTGTCTCCGTGTCTTTTGAGAGTCGTTTAATGATAATTTAGTTTAGGTCGTTTAAAATTTTTTTTTCCTTCTTTGTCATATATTGGTTCACTATAAGTGATAGTCTTAAGTTCTGAACAAATAGTAAACTTTTAGTCAGTTGTATTGAACGATATAATTGATTGATTCTTTTTAGTGTAAAGAATTACCATAAGTTCACCACTCATGTACTAAGATACATAAATAGTTTTGGGTACTTTGACATGTGGTCTTTCTTACTGAAAATTACAAACGTTTGACTTTTTTGTTTTGGGTATTTTGTTTTGGTTGGTCCAAAACCCCCTACAACCCTACCTTATGTCTGATCTCATTTAGTTGGATTGACATAATACTTATATATTGTGTCGGAGTGACTTCCCCTCTCCTTCTTTACTTAAATGGATTTGTTGACCCCTTTTGTTCAGAGACAGATCTATAACCTTCCGATTACTGTTTTTTCTTTACTTGAGGTTTGTAAGGTAAGATGTATCATGATTTCAAATCTTTAAGACTATGAGAATGTATATATAATTTCAACTTGTTTACTCCTTTATATGTACTATCCCTGATCCAAAGAGTGACAGATTCTTTCTTCAAAGTTTATTGGAGTGTTTGTTGGTTCTGCCCCTTAGGACATCTCGGCCTAGTCTCAGTTTGTCTAGACACACTTGAGTACAAATAAAATGGTATATAATACATAAAGAAGTAGAGAGACGACTCTCCCGAATCTTTTTTATGTTGGGTTATCGTTATTCGTGTGCATCGTAAGTCTGGTACCAAAGATTTATCGAAAGAGGTTACTTTTACTGACTAAGATAACAACTTCGTCCTTTATATTTTTTCTAGGACCTCGTAGAACATGATAGTCTTTCAAATTTTCTTTCTCTCTTTTTTCTTTTTCGAATTTTCTTCCCCTTTTACATATCTTTTATAGTTTTCCTATGTCCTCCGTTTGACTTTCTCGAATGTTACCAATTTTACTTGTTAAACCCGTTTTTATTTATTTACTATCACAACCTGGGTTTCTTGTTTTCTTTATACTTACCTGGGTATATTTATATTAATTCTACATCTTATTTTTCATTCGTTTACCCCCTCTTACCCAATTAGTAAGGATATTTTATTAAGGTTAATTATTTACATCTGTTTACTCTCCCAGAAGGGACCGTGGAGTCGATCATTTCTTAGACGGACGTTACGTCCTCTGTGGTCAAGCTAGGGACCCAGTCCTTCGAGGGGACCCCTTCCCTATCCGATGGGTAAGGTCAAAAGTACCCGAAGGGACCACCGAGTCTACCATTTCTTAGAAGGACGTTACTCCCTCTGGACTCAAAATAGGAACCCAACCCTTCTAGGGGACCTCCTCCCGTACCGTTGGGTGAGGTCATAAGAACTAAAGAGTACCCTCTTATGGGTACTTGTCTCCTCGGACCACCCGACTCAAGGTATCCCAGTGTTTCTCAGTCTGTGTTGACTTGTTGATTCGTATCGTGTCGTGTCTGTTTACTATAATTCTTTTCTAGGGGTAGTCTTTCATGTAATGCCATTACTAACGTTGTCCGTTCCATGACTATTTGTGATTTAATCACTCGTTTTTGAATCCTCTTTGAACTATAAACGTATCGGAGTTCCATAGACGGTAGTTAACCAATTAATAGCACCACAGAATTAATACAGATGGTTAAGAAATTATGAGGAAGGAGGTTCACCACACACACACGCACGAGTTAGTACAGACCGAGAACACTGGGGTACCTGACATCGGGTGGTGCGAGGAGTCAGGTACCTTAAGGGGTCCGTTCTTATAACCTCCTCCAACGGTGAAGGAGGAGGTCCCCTAGAAAGGTTAGGTCGTCAGTTTAGGTACAGAGGACGTAGAGGACTTAACTGTCTAAGAAATGGTGACGTGGTGCACCCTTCCGGGGGAGGGAGATTCTACATCTCGAATTTGGGGAAACAGAACTCACCCCTGACTTAATAAACGGAGACTATCTCATACTCTTCCCTTTTTGTCATTGTAATGGTAACTCTTTATACCGTTTGTGGTGGAATTGATTCAATAGTTGTAATTATAGTGGTCATTATATATTATGACTATATTACATGTGGGACTATATTTCGTTACTTTTCCTCCCTAAAGGGACCGTCAGGGTCACCAATTCTGAGACATGAAGGTGACGTCCCCGGTACCCAAACTCGGACCCAACTCTTTGATTTCTAAGGTGTTCAGTACGTCGTACCGGTTCTTTTTTCTTTTTTTTTTTTTTTGTTACTTCTCCCGTTTAGTAAAGAAACTATAAAAAGTACGTTGACACGTTGAAATTAGTTTTCTTGTGAACTCTGTTCGAGGTTGACTCCTTGTAAGATATTCTATAAACTGGTGATAAGTTTTCCAGTTCCAACACTTTCTGTTCCTTTGTGACTCTTTGAATATAATTGAAACTGGTGATGTACTGATGATGTCCGTTATACTATAGGAGATAACCTAAGTCATTATCTTTTTCCTGTAATCACCTTTTTGATCCCTTTGTACTTATTTCGGAGAACACACGACAGTGAAGTCAGTACAGGCTGAGAAACGTTGAGATACCTGACATCGGGTCGTCCCAGGAAACAGGTACCCTAAGAGGTCCCTTCTTATGATCTCACCCAACGGTAAAGGAAGAGGTTCCCCAGAAGGACTGGGTCCCCAGTTTGGGTACAGAGAATACAGAAGACGTAACCGTCCACCTAAGAAAATGGTGACTCGGAGGACCCTTCGGGTCTTATTTCGGATGAAATCAATTGTGATAACATGATCACAACTGAAGAATCAAAACTATTTACATGATACCAATCGTAGTCCCCTTCGAGTCACTTCCCCTATGTGTTTGAGACATGATTGAAATGTTAAGAAGATATTTAGATTTGTTTTACCAAAATTTCGTGATGGATACTTAAATTAAAGTAATCTGTATGATGAATTTTTAATCATACGAAAACGAAAAGACTCTTAAAGGTTCTTTGACTTGTCCAAGAACCAACAAAGTTCTCACCGGTGGACACTCACATTGTCATCGGACTCTTGGACTTCGGAGACTAAGTTTAAGGACGGGGTGGTTGTTCGTTCTAAGGGTCAGTTGACGCCTAGAAGTCGTAGGTTAGGAATTAGGAATTTCTTTCCTAAAAACCTGTTATACTGAGGATGTCTGAAGAGGACCTTCTCCAGAAGAGAAGTATCTTCTACAGTCATCCTCAGTATAACAGGTTTTTCTTTTCTCTTTCCACCTCCCCTCTTTTGAATATAAAGATTTTTTTTATATATTTTCAAATTTCATAAAAAAGTTCCATTTTACATATGGTTTTTATGTTTATAGTTATTTAATTTATTAATAGTCTCTACAATCTTCGTGTCTACCAGAAACGTGGTAGAGTGTCACAACCACTCGATCTACTTGAACGTTTCTCGTGACTGTGACTTTTAAACTGAATGAACGGGGAACCCTCCCTTTAGTTGACTGGAGATAAACAGTGGTTGGTCTTTCTTTTTTATGTAGTTACAGTCACCGAGGTTTATTCTTCATGGCAGTCAGGACCGACACTTCCTCAACAGTTCGGGTAGTAGTTGAGGTTCCCAGTGTGGTTCCTGTAACAACGTACTTCTTCGTATAATCCCGTAGATTAGTCAACCAATTCTCATTATTGATGAGGAAGTCTGTAAGTAATTTAACGAATTAATGTTGAAAATTCAGTTTAATAATTAGGTAAGTAAGTTCGTAGTGTCACGAGACATAGTTTGCTTATAGTTTTTATATGTCCCTTCTCAAAGTATATTAACAGAAGTTATGACAAACGTCTGTAATAATATTATAAATCAGAGAAAAGGAGTAAATTCTTTAATAGTCCCGACGATACCGGAGTGTTACTCCAGAATCTTCTCCTCCTAGGAAACGGAAGACCAAGGACTTTCGTTTGAATAATTCTTACTGTATCCTTCTTAACGTCCGTAAGTAAAAGATTTAAAGTCCCGGGAAAAGACATTTCAGTTTCCCATGATATTTTACACAGTCGCTCGGGGTGCACGTCTATAAGTGTAAAATACATCTTTCGGAAATTCTAACGTTCAGAGATTCATCCAGAGACACTCTCCGTTCATAAGTGTTATAGGGAGAAAAGGGTTCTCTCTCGTCCAAAACTGACACCTTGTGCAATGTAATTACTTCGAAACAACCGTCGACCACTCCCTTCGAAGACCCATTGTATTACGTAAAAAAGATTATGGTACAATTTTTCTCGGTTCTGACTCGACACGAGGTCAATGAACCCTTTATTTAGTTTTCTCATGTCCACTTGTGATAAAAAACCATAAATAAATCTCTATCAAAGTCTCAACGTCTTTTCAATGTGTTTTTCGACGGTATATAGAAATGGATTTATATATATTCATTAAACACTCCACTATTAGACTCTGAATGTATACAGAACTAGGAGTAGTTTGAAAGTAGGTGATCATCATCTTAGGTAACTACTAAGAACAAAGTTAGTTAATAATGTACTGACAACACTTTCCAGTGAAAAGAATCAGTGAGGAAGTTGTTAATAAATAAAACCTCTTCCTTTACCGTTGGGTGAGGTCATAAGAACGGACCTCTTAAGGTACCTGTCTCCTCGTACCGTCCGATGTCAGGTACCCCAGTGTTTCTTAGCCTGTGTTGACTCACTGATTCTAGTTGTAAATAATTAGCCGTAAGATGAGACTCTTTTTCCGATAGAAGAAATAAATAAGTAAATAAATGTAGTCACAACTGTGTATTCAAGAATAAAATAAGTCTCCAGACGTTAAGTTATAATAAATAAAACTACGATGTTAACAGTTCACTTCCAAAAACTTTCTCGTAGATACCGTGGAGTCCATTCAAAAGGTTTCAAAATCTTCGTTTGCCAGTGAAACTAAGTTTTATAAAAACTCCGTTTTTTCTAACACAGGAGAACAAACTTTTCTTTGTGATTGTTTAGAAAAGGAACGAATCTTTGAGGACAGATCTGTGTAATGAGAAAGTGTCGCGTTTTAGAGACAAAACGAGGGTTAGGTCCTGACGTCAATTAATGTACTCCTCTGTCTACGACTCGTCGGATTCCGAAAGAGACGGTGGCGCCGCTCCGACTCGAGGTGAGTTGTTCGTCCATCACTCACTTCTGTTTACGACAAACTGTTCCGTCGTATAGGGTCGTGGGTCCCTTTCTTTTGTCTGTCAGGTGAGACACAAGGGTTGGTTTCTGTCTCCTTATAGTTCGTCTAACAAAGACTGTCTTTAGTATAGTGTCGGCGTGAAGGTCTGTTTCAGGCACACTTACTTTACTATGTGAAAGACAAAGGGTAGAAGGGGAAATTGTTTTTCGCTCACATACTTTCCATGTAACCACCACTGTCGAGTTACGTTCCACCAATCGTTCTAAAATATTCGAACCAAAGGGAAACCTCTATAATTTCTTAGTCGTTATCAAGTAGCTAAACTATGTCATCGATAAGGAGAAATAAGATTACTTAAAGGACCAAGGATTTATGATGTCACATTCATGAGATACAAGTCATTTACAACACAGTTTTATCTTTTAATTTCAATACCCGTCAGACATAGTGTGTCCTTCTTTGTCTTCTCTATTTAATCTGAAAGGGTGTGAAATAATTCGTTTGTAACCATCCTGTTTATTGAAAAGATTTATGTTCGAGTACTCTCGTATATCCGTCTGCAATAGAAGTCTCCGGTGAATTACTTTATAAGGATCAGTAATTACCTATATCCGTATGTCTATTTTACAGGAGTAGCTTATCGTAGTAAACCTTCCCTTTATCACAAAAATAAGTTACATCTTTATCAATACGGTTACGAAATGAGAAATCAACGGTTACTTACACTTAAACTTACTAAGGATAGTTTCGTATCGATTTAATAAAATAATGTGAACAAAAATTGTCGAAACAAAAAGTAAACCAAGTAACTCCACCGAATTCACAGTACAGTGCCTCTGTTATTTAGTTTATACATACAAGATCGGTTGACGACAAAAGTCTTCAGTTTTTTCTTGGTTTTATGTTGGACGACACTCGGGTTGACAACCTACTTTCTGGTTGTCACCAGTAAGGGTTTCCTCTTCTCCCTCTCTGTGGCTTTTCTATAAGTCCCTTCACAGTAAAGACTAGTCTTTCAGGGTCTTATGCGAAGGACGTCTCTTCTATTTTCAAACGAAATCTCCTTCATTTTCTTTATCTTCTTTGACCAAGAGTTGAACACGGTGTTAAAGATAACAAAATTTATTAGAAAGTTAATAAGGAGATGAAAAGAATACGTGACGCGGGGGACATACACATGTATACACACACACACACACACACGCACATTCTGTGTATCTTCTCGGGAGATTATTTTTCACCCTTCAGTCCTTTCGGAACGTCCTCCTTTACTATGGTACCGACTGTAGATTCGGTTCTGATTCCTAGTCATCCTCAATCACCCCGTTTCCCTTTTCTAGGATCAAATTCCTTTAAAGTACCCGAAGGGTCCACCGTGATCACCATTTCTTGGGTGGACGGTTACGTTCTCTGAATTCTCTACGTCCAAATTAGGGATCCAACCCTGCAATGGGATCTCCTCCCGTACCATTGGGTGAGATCATAAGAACGGACCTCTTGGGGTACCTGTCTCCTCGGACCGTCCGATGTCAGGTATCCCAGTGTCTCAGCCTGTACTGATTTCACTGAATCTTGGGTGTGTGTGTTCCTTTGAAGTGTCCGTTCTGAACCTACTCGTTCGTATTATACAGTCTCCCCTACTTTCTTCACCTCACATCTGACTGGTTTTGTTTTGTACATAGGCCTTTCTGTGCCTCCTACCTTGTACCCTATAAATGTCGGGTCCGATTCCTCACTGTATAGGTAGTTCCCAAAATTTGTCTCGTTCTTGTCCTATTCCTTCATAAAATCTTTCTTGTGGTCACACATTTTACACGATTTTGACTTCCTTTCCATTGTGTAAACTTCCGTTCCCTTTAAAAGTTCTTCAACTACCTGAATCCCACAGAATCTACAATTAACAACCTTCACTCCTTTATCATACCTACTACCCATCCAAAGACGAACCCGTTGACCACCGACCACTATGAAAAGTAACTCCCTTCCTCGAAGTGACCCCCATACTACTATTCAAAACCTTTACGACTCGACCCCAAAGACCATTTTAAGTTTTCCTCTAAAGGTTAACGGATAGTGTTTTATTTAAAAAACAGGAGTTAATAAATACTCCTCTATATACTCTTGGTAAGGACATTTAAAAGTCTCTTTGTCGTGTGAACTTACACACACACACAGGTTTACCTTGGTTTTAAAGGACGTTACTAATATAGTAGTTTAACATATGTTTGGGCAGAGTTAACAACCTGGTAAATTCAAGTCGTATGGGTTACGATCTAAAGAAAGGTTATACTCTTCGATTAGATCTTACGGATTTGGTTTCTTGATTGAACAACAGGAAAATGTAAAATGACTTTACGTCATAAATTCCCGGTCGGTCACCTATTCGATATTACTTCAATTCTTATGTGAATACCAGTTAGAAGAAACCAAACTTAGAGTGTAATGAAGATTTATCGTCTCATTGGTATCCGTTTTAAAAGAGACACGGAACCACGTCAAAGGATAGATATTTTACCTTACCTTCTATTATAAATAGAGTAACTCTAAATTTTATCTATTATAAAGATTCGTAATCTTCGTGTGAAATTATTCTTAACTTGTATACAAATGGTGATAAAATATTATTGACAATCGCATAGACCTACCTACCCATCTACCTAAATATAAGTTAAGAGGGACTTGGGTAATACGTCTTTAATTCTTATCATTTTGTATATAACGGAAGTCAAGTCAAGTCAGTGAGTCAGTACAGACTGATACGCTGGGGTACCTGGCGTCGTACGGTCCGAAGGGACAGGTAGTGGTTGAAGGTCTCAAACAAGTTTGAGTACAGGTAACTCAGTCACTACGGTAGGTTGGTAGAGTAGGAGACAGCAGGGGAAGAGGACGGAAGTTAGAAAGGGTCGTATTCCCAGAAAAGGTTACTCAACCGAGAAACATAGTCCACCGGTTTCATAACCTCAAGGTCGAAGTCGAAACCGTAATCAGGAAGGTTACGTATAAGTCCTGACTAAAGGAAGTCCTAACTGATTCATTTGACTCTATAGAGACTAACGTTATATCGTATGAAATATTAGAGAAGTTTTATTAATTTTTAAGTTTTCCAACTAAATAACTGAACGTTATAGATATTGTATATGTGTATACACGCACGTACACATATATTTTTAGAAATGAACCAGTTAGTTTGTTGTTTGATTTTGTACTACAGTTACGAGATATTACTGTTGAAGAAACAATTTCTACCTGTTAAAGAATAGAGGTAGTTCACTGGGTAGTCTGGTCGTAGGGAGTGACAAAGGTAACAATCAGGTGGGAGTCGTTACCGTTGAAGGAATAGGATGGACCTACGTACTAGGTGGTGTTGGGATAGTAGTTGGGTCTGGAAGACACAATGGACGATCGGACGAGACGAAAGGGAGTAGAAAAGGACCCAGGATCCCGAAAGGACCACCGAGTCTACCATTTCTTAGGTGGACGTCACATCCTCTGGACCCAAGCTAGGACCCAACCCTTCTAAAGGACCTCTTCCCTAACCGATGGGTGAGGTCATAAGACCGGAACTCTTAAGGTACCTGACATATCAGGTACCCCAAAGTTTCTCAGTCTGTGACTTGTTGATTTACTGAAAGTGAATGAAGTGAGTCGTATGTCGACGTCAATTTGTATCTCGAGATGATTGACCAGTGTGGAGTATAAGTGGGTCAGGTTGAAGTTCCCTCGAGAACGACGAGATTCATTAGTAAAATCAGTGAGTCAAGTAAATTTAAGTCGGGTCAAATTGTTTTCGTATGATATACGTTTTGTAAAACGATCCGTTATTTCCTATTTTCTTATTCTGGTTGAGGCGAGAGTTTCTTGAATATCAGATATTACCTCGTTTTACATACACCGTTTACGGAAGGTCTGTCCTCCCCCTTTTACCATATCCTAAAGTTTCAAAAAGAAGAGAGGAAGCCTAGTAAAGGAGTCAGAAATGGGAGTCGGTCACTGGTGTTGAATTTTAAGGGACTCTAGTACCGATGAACCGTATTTAAGGATCTCTTTGTAAAAAGTGGTGGAAATATGTAAAGGTCGAAGAGTATGATTAAACTGGGAAGAGAGGTAAGAGAGGTAAAAAATGAAACTAGATCGAGGACAGTGACTTTTCTCTGGGAGGAGAGTATGAAAAGAGGAAGAGCCGGTTGTAGAAGTTGGAAAAGGAGAGATGACAGGTTATATGTGCATTGAGGAGAAGGAATTCTCTCTGGTGGGTCAGAAATAAAAGTGAACTAGGTACAGTGACGGTTTAGAAAGACACAATATTAAGTTTGGGTGTGTATACTTTGTAAAAAGGTGGATATGACAGTTTTAAGAGAGTCGGTAGTGGTCGAAGAAGTAATACTTAGTCCAGTTGTGGAAAAGGGGATCAGAGGAAGAGGAACTACAAAGATATCGGTACCTATGTCTCATAGTAAGTCAAGAGTTTTGAGAGAGACGTCAATCGAACGTCAATCGAACGGGGGTGTGTCACCCCGTCCTAGAGAAAAAGTAAGAGGTTGGTCATAGACGACCAAACAACTGAACAAATACACAAATTATAAAGGGAAGGAGGATTAACACTTAACGGAGGTTCCAAATCAAGATTTGTGGTTCAGAGGGGAAAAATATCTAAGGGTATCTATTGTATATATAAGAGTGTCGAATAGAGACCCGTCTATTGAGGGTTTAAAGATTCGGGTCCGGA
The DNA here is from genome assembly GCA_006410555.1 of Capra ibex. Taxonomy (NCBI): domain Eukaryota; kingdom Metazoa; phylum Chordata; class Mammalia; order Artiodactyla; family Bovidae; genus Capra; species Capra ibex. The sequence continues at coordinate 2,046,126 of SJYO01017713.1, read as the reverse complement.
TGAGAGAGTTGTTCGTAGTCGAGAACACAGGTGTTGTTGGATGACTTATCTCGTCTCCGAGACCCTAGTCTGATGGAGTTGGGTCCAAGGACCAGACAGTGAATGGTCGTCACACATATTAACCTTTACGAATTAGAGAGGTAAGGAGTCAAAGGAGTAGACATGTGACTTCCCTTTGTGTAACGGAAGGAGTTATCCACCAAAATTCTTAAATTATTCTAATACGTATATGGTCTGTTATGAAACCTAGTGTCATGTCTGAGTTATATATAATCAAGATTGTTATGATAACTATTATATCATTATTTTAGTATACAAGATTTAAAGTACTGATATCTGTTTTTGATTCGTTAGTTTACTTTTTTTTGGTGAGTACTGTCTAGTTTATTGTTAGGGAGATTCTGACAACAGAAGTTTTTAAGATTATTAAATTTAAGTTTTTGAATCAAAATTGAAACTAGTTGTGACAAGAGAGTATAAATGTAGATCTTTGGTGTAAGACAAAAGAATAATTTACTAAGAGGAGAGACGAGGGATCACGAACAACAGTGAGGATGGTAGGGTGATCCCGGAAGAAGAGGGGTAGGTAGGACTTCTAGTAATATGTCTATCTTCCTACCTTATCACAACCTTATCCCTGTCTGGGACGAAACATTGATTGAAAAGTATGATCTATTCAGAGAATTTAAGAGATCCGGAATCGAAGAAGTACTTATTAAGTTCCTCCAACCTAAGATAAAAGAAATTTGTTCAAGATTTTAAGTTATTAAGAGATTTAATACTTCTGATAACAGTGAAAATTTTATGTACATGGTACATTTGTCCTTCTTATTTTGTCTTTAGGTGTAATAATTCCTTGAGTCTACACTTTGTTCTTTTTTAAAGATCCTTTCGTCTCTTTTCCGTTACAAAGTAGAGTCACTGTTACTCCCTAATTCGTCCTGGTGACTATCCCTGTAAACATTGGATAAATGTTCCTTAAACCAAGATTTCATTTCGTCAGAACCTTTGTTATAACAGAACGTTACCCTGGTAATTTCTAATTTCTAAACGATGGTAATTTCTAATCGATAGTCCACTGATAATCCTAAGGATTATAAAGTTTTATTGACCAAAAAGTAAGAGTTGTCCGACTTTCCACCACTTTGTTAGGTTCTTACCCTGTAATCACAGGTCTCCGTCTTGTTGCATCAATACTTCCCTGACCGTCTACTCTCAAATCTTTGCAGTGACCTCTCCCTCTCTCCTTTCCTGACTCTCCGACCGTGACTTACCTAGGAAACACGAGAGGAAGTTCACTGGACCCTACCACCGTCTTGAACACAAATCTCCTTTGACTAGTTTCACGGTTTTCCACGGAAATGAAGTACAGTCATCTGACATAGTTTCATCCTCATCTCCCGTCAGGGTAAGAATATCGTTGGGAGATGTTTTACTCCCGAAATTATTCTGTCACTGTCTCAATGGACCTTAGTCAACACTTGTGTGTTTCACTGCCCCGTGACTGGTCGAGGGAGGGAGTCTTCCTACTCGTCTGGAGAAAATTCTTTCAATTTTTGTTTCGTTTCAGAGGTTTCCATACTGACTAAGTAATCTCTCTTCCTTCGTCTTCCTTATAAGTCTCCTTTCCCTTTGTCGTTAAACAAGTGGTCTTCAACCCGCGAGGTCTTTCGTTTTGTATTCGAAACTCTTTCTTCTTACCTTCCCCTCGAACCCAGTTCCTCCTTCACATTAATTTCTCTACTTTCAAGAGTCTCTTCGAGGAAAAACAACAACCAATCAGTGATTTAAGTACAGACTGAGAAAACACTGGGGTGACTGATATCGGACGGTCCGAGGAGACAGGTACCTTAAAAGGTCCGTTTTTGTGACCTCACCCAACGGTAAAGGAAAAGGTCCCCTAGAAGAACTGGGTCCCTAACTTTGACACAGAGGACGTGTCCGTCCTCCCAAGAAATGGTAACTCGGTGGTCCCTTTGGGATCCGTCATCCCATCTAATCAGGAATTCTCCGGAATTCCCATGACCTTCGAAGAATATATTATTAAGTGGTTCTCTACCTTCTCTCCCTCACCCAACCCCTCTCAGTCCTCGAGGTCGTACCCGTACCAATTTTCTCGATGCCATCCACAATTTTGCAAAGAAAAATAAACAACAACAGAGAGAGGTCACACTGTCTAAGAACCCTGGTCTATAAGGTGGGAAACAAAGAAAACGTAGTCTCTCTCGTGAGTAAAGATGTCTTTTTTCTGTAGTTTGGTTTGATGGTCAAACTGTTTCTGTCACCAAATCTAAGTTCTTCTGACCCTACGAATGTTCACCTTTTGTACAATGTGACTTTACTAGTACTTGATACAACGGGCAGGGACATCTGTTATGACTAACTCGTCCAAAAGTTGACTGGTCCCGTTCCCTGATAGAAATGTATTCATTTTATTTATTTATTTAATTATTTTGTTAATTTTAAAGTATGAATTACATTTACAAAATTTACTTCTTAAAAGTCTTTATCTAATTTTACTTAGTGTTACTTTTTCCCTCAAATTGTGTACTCACGAGTTTCGTGTCCTCACCTTTTCCGTTTCTACCTTTACAGTTTTCATTAATGAAGGAATAAGTCCTGCATATCTTTATTTTTCTGACGATGACATTATTATAATCTAAAGTCTTCAATTCTATTTTAGGTACAGGTTATTGTTCTGATATATTCTTCAGAAATCAAACAAAGTCCTGTGTAATAGTAGAAGTACCTTCTTACGAAACATGCTTTCTTAGACAGATTTATTCAGTCTATAGGTGGTGATAGGACGTTTTTTTATAATAAAAAAACTTACTTATTCTTGTCAAATTCCATATCACCAATTATAGTTCTATAAATCAAAGAAGACATTTAAATATTTGAAAAACTGTTAGAATTTTATGCGAAGGTTCGAGGGAGTCGAATAACTATCTTAATTAAAAGAACGAGGACGAATTCCACGAAGGTCTATGGTGGATGGCAAGGGACGACGTACTGGGAGTAAAACTCGTCAAGTGTGATATAGTCAAACGGAGATCTTTCGATCATCCTTTCAAAGAGTAAGTTCACAAGATTCTACTTCAGAGTTCATTACAACACATTACTCTCCCACTGTAGATTAGTGAAAACGATATAAGATAATAAGTCTTCGCTCAGAGTCCAAACGGGTGGGCATTCCTCTCCCGTAAATTGTCCCGTACTGAGTGTCTCTCGGTACAGTCCCACACAGGGAGTGTTTACTGTTTGACTGGATTAGTTAAAACAACATTTTCATAAAATTACTTCTTATAAAAATTGACAAAAAGTAAAAATCGAAATTTATAAAAACAGAGTTACTTAAGAGTATTTTTAGATATTATTAAATTATGATATTTATAGAAATTTCTTGTTTATGGATCAAATACATGGATCAAATACATTGATCCATTAAAGAATCTTATAGAAATTGGGTTTCGGTGACAAGACTTATATTAAAAACAAATTGGTAGGAGAAAATAAGTTGTAAGTAGTAACCATATGTTATTAAGGATTCATTTATTATATTAAAAGGAAAAGATAATAATATTATTAATGAGTCAAAAGTTGTCAAAAATGTTTCACAACTTTCGTTCGTAAAAACAATTAAGAGGAATCCTCTTCTCGAAACCATTAAATCGTAATTCGTCATTAAACGGTAATTCGTCTTATATTTAAAGAATTTTATTAAGAATTAAGTCAAGTCAAGTCAGTGAGTCATCACACACTGAGAAACACTGGGGTACCTGATGTCGTGAGATCCGAAGGGACAGGTAGTGGTTGAGGACCTCGAACGGGTTTAAGTACAGGTAACTCAGTCACTACGGTAGGTTGGTCGAGTAGGAGACAACAGGGGAACAGGAGGGTGGAAGTTAGAAAGGGTCGTAGTCCCAGAAAAGATTACTCAGTCAAGAAGCGAAGTCCACCGGCTTCATAACCTCAAAGTCGAAGTCGTAGTCAGGAAGGTTAATTATAAGTCCTGACTAAAGGAAATCCTGCCTGACCAACCTAGAGGAACGACAGGTTACGTGAGAGTTCTCAGAAGAGATTGTGGTGTCAAGTTTTCGTAGTTAAGAAACCACGAGTCGAAAGAAATATCGGGTTGAGAGTGTAAGTATGAACTAGTGACCTTTTTTGTTACCGAAACTAATCTTCCTGGAAACAGTCGTTTCATTACAGAGACGAAAAAATTATACGACAGATCCAACCAGTATCGAAAAGAAGGTTCCTCGTTCGCAGAAAATTAAAGTACCGACGTCAGAGTAGACGTCACTAAAACCTCGGGTTCTTTTGTTTCAGAGAGTTACAAAGGTAACAAAGGGTACTTCACCTTTTTTCAAAGGTAGAAAAACGGTACTTCACTACCCTGGTCTACGGTACTAGAATTAAAAGACTTACAACCCGAAATTCGGTTGAAAAGTGAGAGGAGAAAGTGAAAGTAGTTCTCCGAGAAATCAAGAATCGAAAGGTGGTATTCCCACCATAGTAGACGTATAGACTCCAATAACTATAAAAGGTGTCAAACAACACTAGGTGTGTCAGTTTCTGAAACCACATCAGTTATTTCGTCTTTATCTACAAAAAGACCTTGAGAGAACGAAAAGGTTACTAGGTCACCTACAACCGTTAAACTAGAGAACAAGGAGACGGAAAAGATTTAGGTCGAACTTGTAGACCTTCAAGTACCAAGTGTATGAAAACTTCGGACCGAACCTCTTAAAACTCGTAATGAAACGATCGCACACTCTACTCACGTTAACATACCATCAAACTTGTAAGAAACTGTAACGGAAAGAAACCCTAACCTCGTTTTTGACTGGAAAAGGTCAAGACGCCGACGACGACTCAAAAGGTTTAAACGACCGTATAACTCAAGTCATGAAAGTCTCGTAGTAGAAAATCCTAAACTTTGTTGAGTTGACCTTAAGGTAGTGGAGGTGATCAAAACAAACATCACTACGAAGGATTCTGGGTGAACTGAAGTGGAAGGTCCTACAGACCGAGATCCACTCATTAGTGTGGTAACACCAATAGACCCAGTACTTCTAGAAAAAACATATCAAGAAGACACATAAGAACGGTGGAGAAGAGTTATAAAACACAAAGACAATCCAGGTATGGTAAAGACAGGAAATAACACTGGTAGATGTACTTTAAAAGGGAACCATAGAGACTAAAAGAACCCCTACCAGAACTATGGACGGAGGGTATGTTATGGTACTTGGAGGCAGGTGTCAAGAAGTCCAAGAGATAGTCCAGATTAGGAAACTTAGACAAACAGTGAAGGTGACATATTATTAATTCCCTAAACTTAATCCAGTATGAACTTACCAGATCACCAAAGGGCAGAAGGAAGTTAGACTCAGACTTAAACCGTTATTCCTCAAGTACGAGACTCGGTGTTAGTTGAGAGCCAGAATAACAACGACTGACATATCTCGAAGGGGTAGAAACCGACGTTTCTTATATTAGTTAGACTAAAACCATGACTGGTAGACCACTACAGGTACACATCTCAGAAGGGAACACGACAACCTTCCCCCACAAAAGATACTAGTCACGGAATAGAACCGTTTTGAGATAATCGGAAACTGGACGAAACAAAACATAAGGTTCCGATTTAAACGGACAATGAGGTTCATATAGAACTGAAGGATGAAAACGTAAGGTCGGGGGATATTACTTTTCCTGTAGAAACCCTCCGTAATTAAGATCTTCCAGAAAATCCAGAAGTATCTTGGAAAACTGAAGTCGAAGAAGTGGTAATGACAAACCCCGTATCTGAACCTAATGACACTATAACTTACCAAACGGAACCTTTACTTGTCTCTAGTAAACCAGTAAAAAAATCTAACGAGGGTTCATGACGTGAAACCTGAGAAAACAACTGACACTACCATGTGGTAAAGAAGATTCCCTAAGAACGGGTGTCATCATCTATATTACCAGTAGAATCAATTTAAGTTCTAAGGATTTTAAAGTTACAAGTGAGAACAGTAGAGGACAAACTGGTGAAGATTAAATGGAACTAAGTACCTGGATTGTAAGGTCCAAAGATACGTTATAACAAGAATGTCTTATTCCGAAATGAAGGTAGTGGTCAGTGTAGGTGTTGACCCACAACAAAAGTGAACCGAGACAGAGAAGTAAGAAAGACCTCAATAAGACCTCTTGATTAAGACTTAATCAAGAAAAGAACGGAAAAAAAAAAGGAGGTTCTCTATATACCTATTACATTTGATTACGAATAAATCCTTTCACTTCACTTTCACAATCAACAAGTCAGCATAGCCTGAGAAACACTGGGGTACTTGACGTCGGATAGTCCGAAGTGAGAGGTACCTTAAAAGGTCCGTTCTTATGACCTCACCGAACGGTAAATGGAGAGGTTCACTAGAAGGGTTGGATCCCTAACTTGGGTCCAGAGGTTGTAACGTCTGTCTAAGAGATGACAGACTCGGTGGTCTCTTCAAATATATAGACAAAATAATAAATTTTTGGATTCTTTGTTTAGTTGTACATTTTCGGATTCTTGTATGATCTCAGGTCTTTACGTAAATAGATACCTTCACACTATATACTGTCTCCGTCACAAATTTCAAGTAACCCTTATTATTTGATGAGTTATTTACCATAACATTGTTACGTAAAAAATTTTTTAGAGAAAATACGAAAGGATATATCTACCTTATTAAACGTTAATATTTTGTTTTTTCTAGAATGGAGTAATAAAATTTGTGTGTATGTGCAAATAAGATTAGAGGAATATCGTTTCCTCTAATTTTGGATTTATATGATTCTATTTGAAATTTTTAAAAAATTCTATAAACCGTGTTCTGTATCTAATTTTATAACTATTTACCTAAGTTACTTTCTATGTTCTTTGTTAAAACCCCTTTTTATAAACCCTTCGTATAGTCCTAATAGTAGATTTTAAGTATTTATTGATGATGGTTAGTTATTCTTTTTCAGTTTGTTGAATTATCTTTTACTCATTCTGATGTCTATCGTTAAATATCCTTTCTTTTGGTCGTACTGGTAATTTATACTTATTCGTGTGGAGGAGTTAGATTCACGGACAACGGACGTGACAACGAGTCGGTACAGACTGAGAAACACTGGGGTACCTGACTTCGGACGGTCCGAGGAGAGAGGTACCCTAAAATGTCCGTTCTTATGACCTCACCCAACGGTAAAGGAGGAGGTCCCCTAGAATGACTGGGTCCCTAGCTCGAGTGTACAGGGCCACAGAGGACGTGACCGTCCCTCTAAGAAATGGTGACTCGATGGACCCTTCGGGAGAGATGAAGTGATCATTAGTTTTCTCCCATTTTTTATTATTATAATTATTAGTGTTACTCCATGGTGAAATGTAGGTAGTCTAACCGTTTTTAGTTCAGACTGTTGTACAGTGAGGGTATGACATTTATCTGTCTTGATGGAATCTTTCGACACACTATTTTGGTTTATTTCAACTTCATAAACACGAAAAATAAGTATCATTAAGGTAAAGGTATATACGTGGGATCTCTTCAAGAACGTAAATGTGTGGTATCCTGTACAGTTCCTTATAAGTGACAAACATTGAAATACGTCTTTAATTTTTATTTTGTCGTTGGTAGGATCATTATAATACGTCATATTATAACTTTTCGATCGAAGTGTGAGTAGTAGTACCTATTTAGAGTTTTTGTATTACCACTCGTTTCTTTCGTTTAATGGTTTGTATTACCACTTTTTAACTAATATCGTTTCCTCTTATTTATTTAACACGATATAATTGATCAGTATGTCCTTAATCTAAGTTAATTTCTATTTATATGTTGGTACCCATTTAGAATTTTATAGTGATTTTCGTTCTTTGTTTTATTATACAGGTCTAATAAGTGCATTTCTAGTTATTGTACTTTTGGTATGATATACAACAATTATTTTGTTATTATATTTTTGTACATACCGTTTTGGTTATGTTATAACATTTCATTTTATTTATTTATTTATTTGCCTTCCTTTTTTTGACACACACTTATTACTTCTGATTAAGTCTTATCCCCATAATAAACCTCTTGTCTTTCCCCTTTACTCCGGTCCCTTACCATGAGACCCCAAAGGTTTGTATAGTCTTTGAACGTTAAAGACTTTTTAATTAGACTTCGTTTGTGTCTTTTCCCAATTTTCTTAGAAGGGACCACCGAGTCTACCATTTCGTAGACGGACGTCATATCCTCTGGGCCTAAACTAGACACCCAGTCCTTCTATGGAACCTCTTCCTTTACCGTTGGGTGGTGTTATGATGACAGACCTTTTAAGGTACCTACCTCCTCGGACCATCCGATGTCAGGTACCTCAAGGTTTCTCAGTCTGTGCTAACTCGCTGAAGTGAGATGAAAGGAAAATAATTTTGACCTACTAGTCGTTGTCCACGAGTAATATAGTGACATAGGAGACAGTGTATAAACTTTATAAAGTATTATTATTCATTTTTTTTTTTTCTTTTGGATGGTCTAGGAAGGGGTTATAGCGAGAACCAAGGGACAAACAGAAAAACATCTTGTAAAAAGAATATAGAAAATAGTTAGGAAGAAAGGATAAAAAAATCACAAATTTTATCTCTTATTATGTGGACTTTGATTGTATTATAATATTTAGTTGATATAAAGTTAAGTTTTTTCCTTATATCTCTTATTCGTAAAACTAAGAGAGCTGTAAATTGTAGATCTTATTTTAGTAACATTCACTTCTCTATAAAAATAAAATCATTTAACAAGAGTTTACCTTTTGAGGTCTTCTCTAATAGGTGGAAATAAGAAAGGGAGAGCAAGGTTGGATCCTACTGTTTAGATGTATATACATCATATACGAGTCATTTTCAAACAACAATGTAAAGAAACTTTTGGCGGGAAGTCTTGAATTTTCGAATGTATCGAAGTACTTTTATAACAAAAAAATTCACATAATTAATATAATGGTATTTTTTATTTTCCAGACCTCAAAAATAGACGCGAAGGTATATGTGTCCTCTAATATAAGTGTTCTTTCATTCTCTTGTAATAACTTTTGTTACAGTCCTGTCAAGACAAAATTTTAACGTGTTGAGAAAGTGACCATAATGTGTATTAACCTGTAAATAAGTCCCTCCGGTTTGTGTGTGTGTATATGTGGTACTTATATGGACATTAAAATATTATGTGAATGTAAAGTATAAGACTATCTTGTCACTCCTACCACAAAAGTAAAAACAGACGTTTACTCTGGGGGTTTTTTACACTATGTTTTCACTGAGGTTTCCATTGACGCTTGTCCTTTCCAAATCCACTCAGACCAAACTTACAGTGTTTTTTTGTAGTCCCATCACTTGTCAAGTTCTCTATGTAATGCTCATACGAACACCACTCACTCACTTTCAACGAGTCAGCACAGACTGAGAGACGCTGGGGTACCTGATATATCAGGTACCTTAAGAGGTCCGGTCTTATGACCTCACCCATCGGAAAGGGAAGAGGTCCCCTAGAAGCGTTAGGTCCCTAACTTGGGTTCAGAGGGTGTAATGTTTGTCTAAGAAATGGTCGAGTCGGTGTTCCCTTCGTCCTAACACCATTCGTCAGAGACACTATCGGGGGTTGTAGAGACGGAGAACCATAAATGGAGGAAAATATCAAGGGAAGACAATATCTGACTTAACAAAGGAGGAGTTTTAAGTATATGATTTCGGGACACTGACATGACTCTCTACCCCGAAAATTCCTCCAAGTCAAGTCAAGTCAAGTCAGTGAGTCAGCACAGGCTGACAGACGCTGGGGTACTTAGCGTCGTGCGGTCCGGAGGGACAAGTAGTGGTAGAGGACCTCAAGTGAGTCTGAGTGCAGGTACCTCAGGCACTACGGTAGGTCGGTAGAGTAGGAACCAGCAGGGGAAGAGGAGGACGGGGATTAGGGAGGGTCGTAGTATCAGAAAAGGTTACTCAGTTGAGAATCGTACTCTACCGGTTTCATGACCTCAAAGTCGAAATCGTAGTAAGGAAGGTTTCTTTAGGACCCCGACTAGAGGAAGTCTTACCTGACCAACCTAGAGGAACGTCAGGTTCCCTGAGAGTTCTCAGAAGAGGTTGTGGTGTCAAGTTTTCGTAGTTAAGAAGTCGCGAGTCGAAAGAAGTGTCAGGTTGAGAGTGTAGGTATGTACTGGTGTCCTTTTTGGTCTCGGAACTGATCTGCCTGGAATCAACCGTTTCATTGCAGAGACGAAAACTTATATGACAGATCCAACCAGTATTGAAAAGAAGGTTCCTCATTCGCAGAAAATTACAGTACCGACGTCAGTGGTAGATGTCACTAAACCTTCGGGGGTTTTTATTTCAGACTGTGACAAAGGTGAGAAAGGGGTAGATAAAGGGTACTTCACTACCCTGGCCTACGGTACTAGAAGCAAAAGACTTACAACTCGAAATTCGGTTGAAAAAGTGAGAGGAGAAAGTGAAAGTAGTTCTCCGAAAAATCGAGGAGAAGTGAAAGACGGTATTTCCACCACAGTAGACGTATAGACTCCAATAACTATTAAATTCCTCCATTAATTCCAATTCACTCCGACATTCCCATCTCGGAATTAAGTTGTCCTGATCACAGGAATATTCTTCTCCTTCTCTGTGGTCTATAGACAGACAGACAGAAAGAGAGAAAGAGGTGTACATGTATCTCCGTTCTGGTACACTTGTGTCTCACTTTTCACTCATTCAGTCCTCTTTTTGGAGTTCGTCTTTAACTTAAAAGGTCGGGGAACTAGAACTTTAAGATCAAAGGTATTACACTCTTTTAATTAAATACAATAAATTCAGTGGTTCAAATACTATAACATAATACCTTGGGACTCGACCGATTATGTGGAGGGAGTAACATGACAAACCAGACACATTACTTTTCTTATACCGTCTTCACTACTATAAACTGAAGATTTCAATCCATATTTTCTGTGACCTTAGGACAGAATTTACACAAGAGAGAAAAGAGAGAGAGAGAGAGTAAACGAGAGTATAGTGAGTGGGATCTCGTTCAGTCGACTTTATGTTATTTGTCGGGGTCGTTCTCCGGGTCCTCCGATCTTTTACTCCAAATGACGGTCGCGGTGTGTTCATTTGAACCTCTGTCTCGGAGGTCAGGGTGAGGTTGGAATCTTCTTACTTGGGGACCGACTGTTGAACCGATGTTGGAGTACTTTCTGGGTCTCTATCTTGGTTTGTCGATTCGACGGAGAACTAAGGAGTAGAAGTCTTTGATAGAATCTAGTATTACAAACAACAAAATTCGGTGACTATACTGAACTTCTATACTCAGAATATACCTCGACCATACAACTTTAAGACTAGGGGTAACTAACGTAGTCCACAACCATCCACCCCAGGAACTATTCGGTAATCCAGTACTTCCGTTTCGGGAGTACTTACCCTAATGCCGAGAATATTTTCTCTACCTGTACACGAGAATATTGTCTCTACTTGAGTCACCTGTACTCAAACTCGTTCAAGGCCCTCAACCACTATCTGTCCCTTCGGACCTCACGACGTCAGATACCCCAGTGCTTCTCAGCCTGTGTTGATTCGCTGACTTTACTTGACTTTTGTCTGGGGTGTCTCCGATGTTACACTTCATACGTTGGGTCTTCTCCCGGGAGTGAGGTAGGATGACCGAGGGACTAGAACCTAAAGGTCCTAGGTCTTGACACTCTTCATGTAAAGACAACAAACATTTGATGTGTCAGACACCATAAAACGACGTCGTCAGGTTTACCTGATTCTATCATTCAAATTCCATTAAAAAAGGAGTCGTCATTGTATGGTAAAATGAGTTTTGGTCAAATTTTCGGACGACGATTTAAATAAATAAAATGTACCACGATCAGTAAAAATAAGATATTACAAATTTTTAGTGACGGGAGTGAGATTACGAAGTACTAGTAGTTGGATAGTCTACTCCGTGTTGTTGTCCTTAACTTAACCTCCATAAACCAAAATGTGTTCGTGACGAAAATTCTCTCTGACTGTATAATTGTAAATAGAAGATAGGTAGTTATAAGGTTATAAGATACAATTTAGATACGAGATCCACTAGGAATTGACTCTAAATCTAAAGTAAGTAATAGGGTTTCGAATTTTTCGTAGAATGTAAGAGGAAAAGAAGTAAGATATGATCGATATAAATCCTAAGACTTTACAGGAAAACAAAAAAGGTATTATATCAATTTAAGGGATGAATGACAATTTGTCTGAAATCAGTATAATTTTTAACAAAGAGTCATTATTGCCCAATAGTGACTCTACGAAGTAAAAGGGAGAAGGGGATGAGTAGTCGACGAGAAGACAAAGGGGGTCGACGAATACAACAATGAACGAATTAAAAGGAAAAGAGAACAACTAGAATAGAGGGAGATTACCAAAGGACTCTCGTTTTCGGGTAGACTAGTATACACTCTCGGTATAAAAAGAACGGTATACATACCCAAAACAGAAGAATTTACTGAAGACATACGGACTTGGGATTACTTCTCTATTAACGTCTTGGAAACCCCTTCCCTAACAATAAGGTTCCTATACTCACTTCGTCAAACCTATCTGCCTACGTCTGTAGGAATCAGTATAAGAAACACTACAGTCATAAACCTTCTTTGCCAATGGACATTATACAAAATTTGTTACGGTGTCAGTTTCAATCTCATGTTTACCCAAAGGTCCATTCACTTTGGTTAACATACAGTCGGTTGACATGCAGACATTTTCCGCGAACCTCCGAAATCACCATCTTTAAATTTTCGTTCGGGTTTGTCAAGACTTTTATAATTGACTAACTCTTGTAGATTCAATAAGTAACAAATGATACGTTCATTTTCAGTTTTACCATATGAGTAGATTTTTTGGGAAAGACAATAATTCGTAGAGAATGACACCGTTTAACTTAGATCTACAACTACAAAAAAGTTCCTTTTTGTTTAACTTCGTGTCACCTTTCTTCACAAACGGCCCTCGGTCGCACTCCTTGAGGCGGGTACCGTTTCCAGTACTCCTTCCTCCGAACCGTATGCGTTTCCGCACTAGTTCGGAGTCCTTTGGGGGACAAGGGCTCGTAGATTGGGGTTTTGGTCTCAGACAAAATACGAGAGTGGATGTGGAGACTGAAATGCCCCCCGAGAGGGGGTATTGGCAAAGAGAGCCTCTTCCTTATTTGCACGTCGAGGTTCCGTTATTTTTAAGGACCCGTACTGTTCTCACAAAGTCGAATGCCTGAGGAGACTTCCAATAGATCGGGTGGACATATCCAAGGAGACCGGTGTACACTAACAAATGTCGGAGGGTTAGACTCTCCGTACTCTACAAAATCTGAATGATTTCCGTTTAAGAAAACCCCTCAATCTTTAATAATCATATCACCCAACCAATCCTTAATATAACCACTTCCCAAAAAGTAAACAACACAGTTATTAACGACGATTCAGGGACGAGACCCACCCTGTTCCTACAGAGTCCAGTTTGGAGAGACGACTGTCTGATCGAACACACTGTCCTAATAGGTATGAGGACGGTGTACTAACAAATGATGGAGAATTGGTNCGTGTCTCTCAAAACCTCATAAAACTCTTAGAATTAATCGTATCCCGAAAAAGAAGAACAACTCAGTTACTAACGGTGGTCCGGAGGTATAGGAATCCGTGGACCCTTATATAATTAGTTACATAAACCTTATATCGTTTCCTTTATATCATCAAAAACTACAATCGTTATGATCTGAAAAACTCAATTACCTAAAAGAGAAAACATTATCTAGTGACATGAAACAATATTTAGTGACACAGGAACGAAACGCTTTTACATTGAAATAGTGATAGAATTCTGATTTATCTAGAATTCCCCTCGTAACCACTTTCCTAAAAGTAAACAACCCGACTACAAACGACGATTTAGAGGTACAAGGGATGGGAATATTACTTATATTGATCGTATATCCTTCTTTATTCATAATTGGAAATTCGTATATCCTCTTTATTCATAATTGGAAATTCTAATTAGTACAATTGGAACCCAATTTATTTAAGGAAAGAACTAACATTGAGTGATGTGGGAGTGGGATATCCTTACATTGAAATAAACCTCCCACCACGGACCAAATTCTTTTTTGTGGGAACCTTTTTTATTCAAAAAACCAATAGTCTTTCTTTCCTAGTATTTTACAGTCGTCCAGAGTGAGTACCGGTCTTCTACTACATTATAGGGATTCTGGAAAAAAAATATGTAAATACACTTCGTGGACTAAAACTATTTCCAGTCCTGACGACTGGGGGTGCACTGAGACATAAGTAGGGATACACATTGTTTTCCATATATTCGTTTGGGGTTTTATTTCTTTAACCTAGTCAAAGGCCTTTCTGACTAAGGGAGTACAGCAAGAAAAGACGAGGGACTAAAAGACCGACTTAAGGGTAGACCTCGCACCCACGGGAGGCTCAGATGAGTAAACGGGACCAAAAGTTCGGGTGCGCTCTTCCTCGGGTTCCTCCCCGTGGAAGGCTATAAGTTCACCGTGGCCACCGGGTTACATCTACCACGTTTAAGGAACAGAACCTTAAAATAACCATAGGGTGTAATTGGTTCAATAAGTCGGGGAAAAAGAGAGGATAAAAGACCGACTTAAGGGTAGACCACGTACCCATGGGTGGTTCGGATAATTAAAACGGACCCGAAGATTCTAGCCTGACCCCCCCGGAGTCACGGAGGAGAGGAAACCCTCTTGCCCTTCTGCGGACGCCGGATGTATCCACCACTAACCATAGGGTACACTTGGTTCAATAAGTCGGAGAAAAAGAGACGATTAGAAGATTAGGGAGAGATAGACATAATTCATTCAATAAAGGTTTCTGTGACTGCGGCAGGGGTGGAAGCTTAAGGGACCTAGGTGACCCCGACCTGGGACCGTCACAATCTAAAATTAGGGTAGAGACAGTGAAAAATCGACTTTCTGGATACTCGGAGTCAAAGGAACCAACATTTTACCCTTATTATTATGGAGGAAATTTCTCACCGTTATTACTAATTTCCTCTGTTACTCACACACCGTACCTTGTACGAGTTATTTACCACCCAGGAAAGTTAAGGAGTCAAGTTACCACTTTTCCTCTTATCGGTCACAGTCTTTTTTCACAATGTAAAGGAAGTCTACTGTACTCTCCTTACATAAAAAAAAGGTAATCAAGAGTCTAAAATTCCAACGGAAATTCGTAAACCCGATTTAGTGACACAAATGGTACAAAAAGTAGTATATTACAAATTACGTCACTATCTATGTTTTAGTATACTACCCGTAACCCTAACCCGGAAATTGCTTCTTGCCCTTAAGTAAGTCACCTGTTCCTGTCACCTTCCCCGTCGTATGTGTTTCCGGGGGCCCGAACTTTGTAGTTCCGAATACAATTACCACGGGTCTGAGTGGTCGTTAACTTTGGTAACCCCTTGTTAACTTTCACCCCTTGATATTTATTTCGTTACGGACACAGGGTGGAGGTATATAAGCCTAAATTAACAGACTCCCCAGGACCCAAAACTCTACAAATTTCCTGAGGATTCACTAATATTATACGTATATTAAATCCTTGATGAACCGTAGTGGTTGACCTATGTGTACTGAAACCCACTTGAGGTCCTCAACCACTATCTGTCCCTCCGGACCGTACGACTCTAAGTACCCCAACGTCTCAGTCTGTGCTGACTCGTTGACTTGACTTGACTTGACTTGGCTCGTTCAATTAAAAGAGGTTCAACAAGACAGATCGACTCACATCTTCTTTATCACCCTCTACTTGGTCTTATCAGTACAGTATCTTAAACCTGTAATATGGGATCAGGTCTTTAACAAACATATCAGGATACTGAATTTTTTAAATATACATGGGATTTTACACATATACGTAAATAAGTAATTGTATATGTACATGAGTATTATTGTACCGTACATGTTATATTTATATGTACTTTTCGTGTTTTTTACTGATCGTTTTTTATCTTTTCATAAAATTCATCAATAGAATAAACAACTACCAATTTTTTTGGAAAGAAAAGAATGATTTAACAATAATTTTATTATAAAATATATTCGTCGTTTATTGTATACGAAGTAAAAAACACCAAAAATTTTCGTTGCCATCTTTGTCAGATCTACGTTCCTTGGATTTAACACCATGTAGGTGTATTACTTTTACATGTGTAGTTTTTTGACTTCCTCATGTAAAAAAATTGACTACGTCTTTTTAGAGTTTGTATAATAATTCATTTTATTAACGTCGTTCCATGTTTGTCACAAACCTTATAATGGTGAACACGTTTTCCTTACTCCATATATACATGTAAAGAGACACAAATACGTAACTTTTTTTTTTTTTGAGACTTTTCTGGGTGTCATTAAATATCCTAATCAAAAACCACCCATACCCGCACCGGGTTATCCCTTCCGTCCCCTGTCACTATCTTTTGAATAATAAGATATAGATAAACTTTGAAAATAAAAACCTTGTCCACTTACATAATAGATAGTTTTTATTGGTTAAAAATTTTTGAGTCCCCACACTTATATATTTATTTTCGTATTTTTTCAAAAGGTTGTCGGAGGATAAACCCTCGGATTCATTGAGGGACAATGTTTGATCTACATGTCATTCATTAATCATTTATAACTGACATACTCACTCTCTTATTTTACCTAGTTAAGAAGTGGTACAATAACTTCCGGAAGGTAGTGGACCCAGATGAGATGACAAGTCAAATAGAACGTGATCAGATTCTCCGTTAGTGAGTCCGGAAAAGGAGTATATAAATTAAGGATGGGAACGATCACTCCAAAAGGGGGTGGTGCCTCGGGGGAAATAAACAGTTAGGTTTAGGGTGGGAAAATAAATCTAGTACTAGAGTATAGGTAGAGAACTCACCGAATTTTGGTGTCTTTAAATGCCAAAGTGTCAATCTCTCCGGTCTGCAGACTTTAGTTTCACAGTCGACCGAGTAAGAGGACTTTCCATATCCCTTCTTAGGAAAGAACAGTGAAGGACCGTAGACTGTCAGACGGTCGTTGTGGACCGTGAGGAACTGGACGTCGAGGCCATAGACTCAGAGACGAAGGTAGAGACATACAAACACAGAGACGGAGCAGAGGAGGATCTTCCTGTGGTCGGTATGACCCGAGATTGTCGGGTACGTTTAGTGCATACTGTTTGACCCCGAAAGGACCACCGAGTCTACTATTTCTTAGACGGACATTACGTTCTCTACGTCCGAGTCAGGGACCCAATCCTTCTAGGGGACCTCTTACCTTACCGATGGATGAGGTCATAAGAATAGACCTCTTAAAGTACCTGTCTCCTCGGACCGTCCGATGTCAGGTACCCCAGCGTTTCTCAGCCTGTGCTGACTCATTGAAGGTGAAAGTAGATTTGGACTAATGTAAACGTTACTAATAAAGGTTTATTTCAGTGTAAGTGTCCATGACCTTCAATCTTTAACTTGTATAGTAAAACCCTGTGTTAAGTTTGGTGTTTTGAATGAGATCTAAAAAGGGGATTACAATTTAAGATTCCGTATATTTAGACGTCGGCCGTCAGAGATCATTGTTCAAGTAGATTACATCAAAAATAAGAAAAAGTTTCATATATATGTAAAATAGAGGGTTTAATCTGATATTCATGGAGTTCCCGTCCTTTATACAAAAAAAGATTTGTATAAACAAACTGGGTCACGATCTGAGTACTCTCCCTGGGTTTTTACTGATCTACTTTTTGACCTAGTTACTACAATATTTTCCGTTTGTGACTGAAAAAATCTAAAATTGTAAGTAGGTAGTGTTCGAGAGTTCCGAGGAATCGAATGAGTCTTACACTCTTAGGTTTTCCATCGTAATCGAGTAGTCACGGTGTGTCGTTTCCGAGGTGAAATTCCTTCCTAGTTCTAGGTATTTGTTATCTGAACCAGGGTTCTTACCTCCATTAACGTACTGTCCTGCCGTTAGATCAGAAGTCAAAGTACAGGTTGCAGGTCTACGTTCCGTTCAGTGACGGAATCAAATATTAATACCTGTTTCTTCAATAGTAATCTTAACAAAAAAAAGGAGTTTTATTTTATTTGTGTATATGGGTACACATACGTATATACATATCATGAACTTAACTAAAGACTAATTTTGCTTCCGAACTCTAAAAAGTCCTTAAATTTGTTTGTAGTGTCATCCTATACTTCTCATCACGTTATACCATTAACCGACGACAGAGTTAAAGTAGTACCCTTTAGTTTCCGATACCACCTTGTTCCTCGTCGTTCCTTCTGTTATTCACTTTCTTTTCATTCTCGTCTTCCTTCGGGTCCTGTCTTCTTTTTCCTCTGTGTGTCTTTCTCTTTTAAGTTTCTCCTTTTGTTAATCGGATTTATGGATTCGATCATTGTGTATTAGTCAAATGTTTGTGCGGTACAAGTATGTTACAGCTGGTTCTTACAGTAACGTAAATAACCTTTTACGACTAGTAAAAGTCGTTATTCTATTAGTGGACTCCCTTTTTTTTATTCACCTAATCTTATATAGTCGAAAAATTGAGAACATATAACTTTTTGTCGTTTTAATTTCCTGTTGGTGTACAGTCTTTTTAATAAACGTAGTTTATCTTGTATGTTTATTGTATAATTACTTACATATTAACCACATAAGTTTATATAAAAATTTTTAAAGTTTTTTAAGGTTTACCCGTGTCCTATATTTATCTAATAAGTGTATTTATTTTGTTGATCTTTTGACTACGTACCCTTCAGTATCAGTTTATTTGCGTGGAATTCCGTTGGATTCAAAAGAGTTTACAGGTAATTTACATTGTTTCTCTAGATTTAGACTTTACGAGTTAAAATCGTCTTTAATCGTGTTATAATATTTAGTTGATGTTAAAGTTAAATTTTTTATTATTTTACAAGTTAGATCTATTTAAACCCCCTTCTTTAGTTATTTGAGTAGGTGACAACCAAGGTAATGGTTTTCCATTAAACAACAACAAATCAGTGATGACGACGACGACGACTCAGTGAAGTCAGTACAGTTGAGACACACTGGGGTATCTGTCGTCGGGTGGTTCACCACAGGTTAAGAAAACGCTGGGGTACCTGATACCGGACGGTCCTAAGAGACAGGTGCTTTATAAGGTCCGTTCATATAACCTCTCCCAACGGTAAAGGATAAGATCCATTAGAAGGGATAGGTCCTTAGATTGGGTCCACAGGATATAACCGTCTGCCTAAGAAATGGCGACACGAAGACTATTCGGGTGACTATCCATTACCCTATCCCGTTTTGTATTGTTCATAATATTTTTACTCACGAGATCCTCAAATGGAATTCTTCATCAAAAACTTTTCATCTTTCCATTTACCTACTCTTATAAGTGACTTCAAAACAAGTATCTTTGTTCTCATCCTTTATTGGATTTATAGGTGTAAATCCTACTAAAAATTAGGATATTCCATGATATAGTAATTTTTAAATAGTAAAATTCAAATACACTTCAGTATATTTTCGTAATACTAGTTTCATTCATCTTTTTCGTTTTGGCTTCATCATCCCTGTGCTTAGGGTTGATATATTTTTATACATAGGAATATCTTACAGTATGTAGGTAAGCCATCTTTACATGATTCGTTGATAATAGATGTCAAGATACAGTTCTTATTTTCTATATCCAGGACTTGAGTGTGAGTTTTAGAATCTCTTATTTCTATACATTTTTATTTATAATATTGTATTTTCATGATATTGTTTTAAGTTTTTATTTTTATTAATATACCACCCTAACTTTTCGTACGGTATAAAATTTAAAACACAATACACGGGAAAAAAGGTGAATAAGAAAAAGGGACGTAATATTTTTCTTTTTTTGTTGTACAAGTAATATTTTATGATCCTTTTGTGTCTTTTGTATATTCCTTAGTAATCCTTTGACGTGTCGGGATCTTAGGGGTCTGTTTGTGAAAGTGGTGTTCAAGAATAAGTCAGAAAAAATTTACTATTAAAGATCTAATAAAATGTATAGCTCTACTATACATATATGTAAAATATAAAGTAATAATAGTTAATTTTAATATCGTATTCGTTTAAGGGTACCATAATTTTTGCGAAACCTTTTTTACAGGTTGTAAAGTATTATAAAGTGTCTACTTTACATTAGATGAATCGTTACGGGGATACTAGTCTGTGGAACAAAGATACGGAAATAATCGTAATTATTACGATGTATTACTTATACAAATAGAGGTAAGGGTAATTGAAGAAACAGTATTTAAAGGTCATATTGTGTTAAAAATTTCGATATTGAATCATTATATTGATTCAATGTAAAATGGTATACATTTTAAAAGTATTAAGACTCAAATTTGATACAATAGATATGATTAAAGTTGCTTTTGTAAACTCTTAATTGTACTAGAATTTCTCTTTTCATTGGAAACTCTGATGTCATCTTGTGTGTGTCTGGTAACAAAGGTACTCGTGAGGACAATCTTGGAGAGGGGTTTCTTTCTGTACAATTCGAGGATAGGGTAGATGACTCTCTTTCGTTATCGACGACGACGACGACGATTCAGCGAAGTCAGCACAGGCTGAGACACGCTGGGGTATCTACCGTCGGGTGGTCCGAGGGGACAGGGACCCTAAGAGGTCCGTTCTTATGACCTCACCCAACGATAAAGGGAGAGGTTGCGTACTTTCACTTTTCGCTTGCACTTCAGCGAGTCGACACAGGCTGAGGGTCACTGGGGTACCTGACGTCGGATGATCCGGGGAGGCAGGTACCCTAAAAGGTCCGTTCTCATGACCTCACCCAACGGGGACGGAAGAGGCTCTCTTTCGTCATCTAATTCACGATTGAGTTTAAAAAGTTTCGGTACTAGTAAGATTTTACTTATTGTAAAAAAGGCATTCTTTTTGTTTGGATATCAAATAAATAAAGTTCTTTATTTAAAATGTGCAAACTTTAAGGATCTGTATATAATGATAATTATAATAATACTTTATTTTCGATATATATGTGACTTCCGGTGTTTCATGAACTCGTACCTATTGATTTTAAGGTACTCAATTCGTTGAGAAAGGAAATCTCCGTTTGGATATTACACCTTATCTCGTGTAAAAACCACCTTTTTTTCTTATTTCTTAAATTTATAAATTACTGTGAAAAGGATTCTATAAATACTGACGATAGTAAAAAGGTCTATTATATAAAATATAAACGAGCTTACTCAACAGATTCTAGTTACTTTGTTGATCACTTTTACAATAGGTAAGTTAAAATTCCAGTATTTTTACTTTTGAATGACATTACTTCAAGAGTAGGGTTGGAGGTCATAGATACTTCATTTATTTCGTCCATTTGTAGGTTTAGTATCAACTTCTATGACTCCGGATCACACATAGTTAATACGTGATTTAGACTATGTGTTACCTTGTCCCGTACGATCTTTCTTGAACCCGATATTTTACTCTTTTGTTTTTATTTTATTTATTGAAATCTTTTTTTCCTGGTCCTTTTTTATTTTATTTTTTTTTAAAATTCACTGAAATCCTTCTCTGGAAATGTTAACTTTAACAACCAACTTATACTTGTCTTCTCTAAACATATTACACGTCACAGTCCGCAAGAAAAGTATTAAGGTCCTGTTTCTTTTCTTCCTCTTGTAAACTTTGGACGTTATTTGTAAAAATTAAGTTTATAGTAAATTCGAGTAATTAACGACTCTTAAGTATGTATAGACGTAAATAGAAATTTCCCTTCGTATTTTTCGAGACAATAGGGAAATCTGTATTTTCTCTATTTTCTTACTTTGAACTTCTTTTCAGTATTTACATCCTTAATGTTGTAATGACGGAATTATTGTTAAGAAGTGATTATCTTATGTACTGTACCATGGAAATATATTACTTCTGATTTGTATCGTCTTTGATGTATTACCGACATGACGACATCTAGTTAAACTCAGATTGTATTGTCTTTACTAGTGACTAGGGTTCTGTAATACCTTATCATTTGAATTCTATAACACGACGAAAAGTTCAAATACACTGATACTAATAAATTAAAAGAAAACACGCACGAGTTCATATCGACAATACACTGATGTGTACTCTCTTGGACTTTAATTAAACAGACATACTCTAGTCGCTGACATGTTTAAGAATACTTTTGATTGTACGGTACTGTTATCATTAAAACTATTTTAATGTCGTTCATGACGTTAAGAGACGGTAGACCGACAGAGCAGTATTGATGAAACTGCACGAAAAAATACTGAATAAATAAATGAAGTTGTTGAAATAGCCATATCAAAATTTCGTACATTTAATTGTACTACCTTCTAAAATTTACAATTTCCTTCTGATAGAAGTATTTATTTACAACTTAAAAATTGGTTTAATACTCTGAAAAACTACCCCTTTTATAAGGAATTCTTTTTCGGTAAAACTACTTGAAAGAATTAAGTGAACTATAAGTAGAATAATACAAATTAGAAACTTCGTGTCGTTGAGATACTCGACGGGAACTTAAAAAAGATGTCGTTGTATCATGATATATAAAGTGATAACAAAGATAGGAATGTGAAACTAAACCCATGGAATTTAATCTAATGTAGTATATAAAAGATAGTGATACATTAATGAAAATATACGAAAATTGATTTGGTTGTAGTAAACATGGGAAATACTTTGTGTCTCCCGTTTAGTTCAGAAATAGGTGATACTTAGGGAAAGTAAAATTTCTGATTTTCTTTACTGAACTTTTAAGTTTTATAAGTTTAATCGGGTACTTTTGATGGGGAGTAAACAAGTTCTAAATTAAAATAAATTCGGATCTTCCCGAAGGGTCCACCGTGATCACCACTTGTTGGACGGACAGTTACGTCCTCTGCATTCTCCGTGTCCAAGTTATGAACCCAACTCTTCTAGAGGTCCTTCTCCCGCACCGTTGGATGAGGTCATAAGAACGGACCTCTTAGAGTACCTGTATCCTCGGACCGTCTGATACATGTCAGGAATCCTAACGTCTTAGTCTGTGTTGACTTCACTTAATCTTGTGTACATTCCGGATCTTTGACATAGAGTAGTATCAGTACAACGGATTTATTAGACGGAGGCTAAGAGGATTTTTAAGTTCAGAGGTTGAACACACTTCCTGTGTTCCAACTTAATACCATGTATAAAGAAGGGTTTCTTGTGAAAAAGATTAAACCGTCTATCTTCTGTATAAATAACCATTAAGTAATAATAGTACTTCCTTTAATAAACGAAATATCAGGTCAAGGGTTGCACAGTTACAGATAAAGTACCCGAGGTGTCTTTATTATGAACAACTACTGAACCTTTCTTTCGTCTCTTAACGTTCCTCACAAAGAAGACTAGTTATTCTTACAGTAACCCCAACTTGTTGCGATCATTTTTTCGTTACTGTAGAGTTACTACACATGTTAGTCCTGTGACCTAACAGATGTCACTACTCGGGGTATGGGCTTGTGTGTGATTTCCTTTAAAGTTTTGGAGAGAACTGAGTCAACCGTATTTTTTAAAGAACATCTACCATCTTTTATCGAATCGACATTAAGTGAACCTTGATTAAAGTCAGTAACAATTTCGTATGACCCAACTTTTAATCACAGTTTGCTGTTTCACCATACTGAAGAATTTTCGTAAACTTGAGTTTAACATACACGGGTGTTACGTGGACTTAATTTCAAAGGTCCTAAGCCCTGACTTGGTATCGATGTATGACGGTTGTCCTAAGAGTAGAGTTAGAATTTCTTTTAGCGTGGGTACTCATACGGACTCTATACCTTACCGTATAGACCCTCTGTGGTAACGAATGAGGGAATGTCAGGTTTCGTCCCTTAATCATATTTTTGGTTATTTTTTCCTACGTATAAGAAATTTTATCTTGTAAGTAATAGAGTCTAAAACCTGCTATCTTACTACATATTGTTTCGAGAGAAAAGGTTGTGTATTTTTAACATTTTTGTTGAAAATCAAGGATTTTCAAAGAGTCCGTCTTTGACTTTGTTCAAAAAATTTTATATCTACGTATTTTGATAATCTAACAAAATTATTATATAAAAACATAATAGGTTTATGAAAAAGATAACCAGGTTAAAATGTAAACAGGATATCCAGATTTTTTCAAAGTTCCAGTAATCTTTGTCTTATTCACTGAAGAACTTTACAAGTCTGGGTATAAACAGTCATAGTAAATATCAAGAGGAGTGATGTGTGAGGGATAGTTTGTGCGATTTATCTCACCGACTACGGGCCGGGTGGTAGAAATGACACTAAAGTATAGACTCACATGATTAAAAATCATCGGAAATTTCGTAAAGGCAAAAGTAATAAATGAGTGTCGTTCTATGTAATCTCTATCATTTTAAGTGTCTCTGGTATTATTTCTGGACCTAAACATTCACTTTGTCTTTTAAACCTTATGTCTTTGATGTTCAGTATGACACTATTCGGATAAACTACAAAGGAAGAATTACTTTATTTGTATATTCCAAAACGAAAGGGGTGTTTCAATTTAAAGAATAAAACTCGAACCCAGAAGATAACTTACCTTAAAAACGTGTTCCAAGACCTTCACTAATCACTTTAGAGACATAGTGATCCCTCAGGACGGACAGACTTAGATTTTGACATTGTTTGATTTCCCGAACCAACCCCTAATTAAATATAATTTCTCATATAAAACAAGTACCGTGACACATTATTCAGTTGTACGAAAGTCGAATGGGGGACAAACCTGACTACCGATTCAGTCCGGACGGAGATCAGTATATGCAATACTTCTTATTTTGTCTACAATTTCTAAAACATAGACTGCTACGACTTTCACTTTCCTTTCTTAACAAGGAGATTTGAAGGGAGTTACCCTTCCTTAAACTTAAGAGAAGGACAGGGTAAAGGATAAGAGGTCGTCTTTATTTGTCTCTTCCGTTACCGTGGGGTCAGGTCAGGAGAACGGACCTTTTAGGGTACCTACCTCCTCGGCCCATCCGACGTCAGGTACCCCAGTGATTCTCAGTCTGTGCTGACTTGCTGAAGTGAAAATGAAAAGTGAAAGTACGTGACCTCTTCCTTTACCGTTGGGTGAGGTCACAAGAACGGACCTCTTAGGGTGCCTGTCCCCTCGGACCACCCGACGGCAGATACCCCAGCGTGTCTCAGCCTGTGCTGACTTCGCTGAATCGTCGTCGTCGTCGTCGTCTTTATTTTAAATAATGTAGAGAGATAGACGGTTGAGTTTCCAGTTATATTTACTATAGAAAGAAAAATTAGGTTCACTGGAGGATTCCGTTCTTAAGTTTTTGTAAGAGTAATGTGTAAAATGTTAGGACTTTATATTCAGGAAGAGTTTAACATTCGTTCTATCCCGTCCCCTCACCCTTTTTCCATATCAGATTAAGAATTAATGGTAATATTTTTAATATTCAACTTTTACCTCTAAAAACACTAATTTCATTCACTAAGAAGTGAATAGTCTTTTCCATATAAAATCTCAGTCTTCTGTCATCACTACGTTTATTAACAGACATAAAGTGAACACCTTCTTGGTTTTTATTAAAATACTCGAAAAATGATATGTAATTTTTATATCGAAACAAAATTGTTTAAGTAACGGAGTCTATACGATAAAACGAAGATAAGAAGAAATATTGTTATTTTATGTAAAACCCGAAACGAAAAGAGAACTTAAACCCCGACTGTAAATACGATTTGAAGTTACTCTAAAGTCGTATATTTATATATATTTTATGTATTAACTATGTCTACGATACGTGAAAAGTGAGATCTTTCAGGTTTCTTCTTAACAAGTCCAAATGTGTAGGTTTTCTCTTTAAAATAAGTGTACCAAAGAAAATGTTTCTGTGTGACTGTTTTCCTTCAAAGGAAGGTATAATCTACTATTAAAAGTATTATATGTGTCGGTTTGACCATTTTCGTTCTAGTAGCTTTAAGAAGATAAAAATGAAGTTAAATTTTATTTTACTACACTTTGTGTCAATAACACCATAACTGAACTTTTTTCTTTGTAAAATATATAAACCTGGTTATTCAGTACATATGTTTAGTGAAAAAAAAGACCGTTAAAAGTTGACGAATAGAAAGTATCCTAAAGAATACCGATAAATGTAAAAGTGAGTCACTTTTAGTTAATGGAAGAACGTTATTCGGAGTAAACGATGGAAACTCATATTATCTTTGTGGTAATCCTACTACTGTAATGGGTTTTCTTCCCGTGGTGTGTCAACCATCTGTATTTAATTCCTGGGAAAGTGTATACGTAATCTTTATGACGACACTGACTTTATACGTATTTCAGACATAGATAATCTCGATAATCACACACACCCACTACTAAAACTTCCCCCTCCCTTCCTGACCATCTAACACTAGATGATGAAACTGTTTTAATACATAAAGGAAAAAACGGGCCATACACGGTAACTACGTTATTCGGACCCGGGGGTCGACTCGACGTAAACCTTTACGGTGACTCGTACCATATGCGCGAAGTGAAGGGAAACGACTTCGTTCTGTGACAGTCCTTATCTCACGTATACACGGCGGTTCGGGTGAGGAGGAGGTAGTGGGACTGGAGGTGGCGAGACGCCTACAGACGGACCCACTTCGGTGGTGAGTACGCCTTTTGTCGAGGACGTCTAGTTAAGTATCCTAAATCCCTGTAAATTGAAGGTAGTTCGGGTGTAGTAGAATAACCATAAACTCCTGATTGAGTAATGATTTGTAATTACCGGTATTATATCTCTCAACATATAAAGGGTCCCCTTCCCCCTTTTTTTGGGTTAGATCTTTAAAGGGTGAGACTCTGATCTTTTGTCTTCTTTGGTGCGAATTTTGGATCAATAAAAATAGACTCAAAGACATTCGAATTCATTTTGTTTTAATATTGTATAACTGGGAACCCCACACTGAATTCCAATACATGGAAAATTTTTCCACAATTCTAACATTTAATGTTAAAAAGTACTTAATAAAAGTATTAGTAAATAGAAAATACGATAGAGTTTTTACATTCTCTGTGTACTTATCGGGAAAACTTAAAACTTAGTACTTGTGTACACTTTCCAAATCTTCATATCATCTACCATCCTTGATTGTCCAACAGTAAAACCTTGGAGTCTTCTTAACCGTTTATGACCTTTGTGTACAAAAAATTATCCTATTTTTTAATTTTGAAATAAGAGTAATCACTAAAGAGTTTAGATATAATAATGCGAATTTTTTTAGATTGAACCATTACAATTTTATAGATTTTAGTTTCTCAATACATATATTAAATGGTTCGTAATCATGTCAGATTAAGACTATAATAATATGAAAATAATTTTACAAATAACATTACTGGGGTTAAAAAAATTGTATCAGTATATTCTTTTCTTAAATTCTTCGTTTTACGACATTTAAACAGGACGTCTTCGGTGAAAATAGTGAAAAACATCTTTTCTTTTTAAAATCTCGTTTTTGGAGGTACATATTACATTATTATGATAGGGGTCTACTGTATTAATTTAGTCTATAGTATAAACTAATTATGTTTCTTTCGTTCTTTACCACACTTTAATTAAAGTGATTAGTAACGTAATTATATGTATTAAATTTTCTTTCAAAGAGTGGATTTATAACTAGTATTTAGAGACGACCTTATTATTCAACTTAGACCTTTCTGTTACTTTTAGTGTGATGTCTCGGATATTAAGATTTTTCGACGACTTAAAAAGAAAATAAGTAGTACCTGTTTTATTTTATAACCTAGAATACGATGTCGACATAACTTTGAAAATTATGTTAAATTTAAGACGTTTATCATAAAAAGATTCTACGTAAACCCATTTAGTTAACTGTGTTACTATGGTAACATGTATTCGAGTCAAGATGTCTCTTTGTTGGATATGCTCTCGTCTTAAGACAATGAGTTGAAGGGAACACGATCCTTAGACAGTACACCCTAACTTAGGTATACTTTAAACTGAAAGGTTCAGGTAGTGGATACAAAATATACAGGTAGTTTATTTGTTTCCAGGTGTTTCAAGTTATATCCTATTCATAGTCTTACTTGTTGGTTCTTTATAACGAAGTCTAAGTCAAGTCGAGTCAAGTCAGTGAGTCAGTACAGGCTGAGAAACGTTGGGGTACTTAGTGTCGTGCGGTCCGGAGGAACAGGTAGTGTTTGAGGGCCTCAAGTGAGTCTGAGTGTAGGTAGCTCAGTCACTACGGTAGGTCGGTAGAGTAGGAGCCAGCAGGGGAAGAGGAGGACGGGGTTTAGTCTACGGAGGGTCGTAGTCTCAGAAAAGGTTACTCAGTTGAGAAGCGTACTCCACCGGTTTCATAATCTCAAAGTCGAAGTCGTAGTAAGGGAAGTTTCTTTAGGGTCCCGACTAGAGGAAGTCTTACCTGACCAACCTAGAGGAACGTCAGGTTCCCTGAGAGTTCTCAGAAGAGTTCGTGGTGTCAAGGTTTCGTAGTTAAGAAACCACGAGTCGAAAGAAGTGTCAGGTTGAGAGTGTAGGTATGTACTGGTGACCTTTTTGGTATCGGAACTGATCTACCTGGAAACAACCGTTTCATTACAGAGACGAGAATTTATATGATAGATCCAACCAGTATTGAAAAGAAGGTTCCTCATTCGTAGAAAAGTAAAGTACCGACGTTAGTGGTAGACGTCACTAAAACCTCGGGTTCTTTTATTTCAGACTTTTACAAGGTGACAAAGGGGTAGATAAGGGGTACTTCACTACCCTGGTCTACGGTACTAGAAACAAAAGACTTACAACTCGAAATTCGGTTGAAAAAGTGAGAGGTGAAAGTGAAAGTAGTTCTCCGAAAAATCGAGGAGAAGTGAAAGACGGTATTCCCACCACAGTAGACGTATAGACTCCACTAACTATAAAGAGGGCCGTTAGAACTAAGGTCGAACACAAAGAAGGTCGGGTCGTAAAGAGTACTACATGAGACGTATCTTCAATTTATTCGTCCCACTGTTATATGTCGGAACTGCATGAGGAAAAGGATAAACCTTGGTCAGACAACAAGGTACAGGTCAAGGTTGACAACGAAGGACTGGACGTATATCCAAAGAGTTCTCCGTTCAATCCACCAGACCATAAGGGTAGAGAAAGTCTTAACAGGTGTCAAATAACACTAGGTGTGTCAGTTTCCGAAACCGTATCAGTTATTTCGTCTTTATCTACAAACAAAAAGACCTTGAGAGAACGAAAAAGGTACTAGGTCGTCTACAACCGTTAAACTAGAGACCAAGGAGACGGAAAAGATTTTGGTCGAACTTGTAGACCCTCAGGTGCCAAGTACATAATGACTTCGGGCCGAACCTCTTAAAACTCGTAATGAAATAATCACACACTCTACTCACGTTAACACACCATCAAACTCGTAAGAAACCGTAACGGAAAGAAACCCTAACCTTACTTTTGACTGGAAAAGGTCAGGACACCGGTGACGACTCAAAAGGTTTAAACGACCGTATAACTCAAGTCGTGAAAGTGTCGTAGTAGAAAGTCCTAAACTTTGTCGAGTTGACCTTAAGGTAGTGGAGGTGATCGAAACAAGCATCACTACGAAGGATTCCGGGTGAACTGAAGTGTAAGGTCTTGTTGAGTCTTTGATGTGTAAAGTTTTCCGATATCCAGTATTGTTCACTTGTTAATCAAAGGTAATTGTAAGTATACACACTATACCATATAAAAGTAGAATTAAATGGTTGAGTACAGAACATATGGTATAAAGGATTACAAAAAGATTACTTAAGGGAATTTTCAGCCTCACGATACCTTCTTCATGTAAAACATTATCTCTTTTCTTTGTTTAATCGTGAAGTCTGACGATATTATGTTAATACGGAGTCTACTCATTTTTTAATGTACCCCTTTTTATACTCTGTCACATGTGTCACTTCCAAATTAACCCCGTGAGTATATTTGTTGTTCTTGTGTTTATCGTTTACTCAACTTGTCTAAACAAATATTGAGGAGACGAACTGACCCTCGTTTTGTAAACGACAAACACAAGAACTGAAGACACGCGTACCTTTCTTCACCGAAACTTGAACAGACCTGTCAAAAGAAAAATGAAGTCAATCACAGTGTTACGTCTCAAATTTCTCGAATACCCTCCAATTTTATTTGGGGTTTAATTCGGGACGTTCATTGAATCCCGTTAATAGAAGGAGAAAAATCTAGGTTACATTATTTAAGAGTCCACCGAGATACCATTCTTAGACGGATGTTCCATCCTCTGCCCAAACTAGGAACCGAATCCTTCTAGGGGACATCATCCTTTATCGTTGGGTAAGGTTATAAGAACGGACCTCTTAGGTCCCTGTCTCCTCGGACCACCCGACACAGATACCCCAGTGTGTCTCAGCCTGTGCTGACTTCACTGTCGTTGTCGTCGTCGTCGTCGTCGGTCATAAGAACGGTCCTTTTAAGGTACCTGTGTCCTTGGACCGTCCGATGTCAAGTACCCAAGCGTTTTTCTCAGTCTGTACTGAATCGCTGATTTGGTGTTCAGTTAAGAGTGTTAAATCACCCAGAAGATAAAATTTTTCATCGTCGGGGACGGGGAGGGGATGGGGAACCATTTCTTCTGTGTGGACCGTCTCCCTCCTCCTGTACTGACAAGAAGTTTGACCTGTCTGACGGGAAGATCGTTAAGGTAGGGTCGACGAAAGCCTCCCTGACGAAGGAGACAACGGTCACATCTTCACCATTTGCTCGATTAACGTCGTCGTTACTAAATACACATTCTAACATACAAAAGACTATTAACGTCCGTGTTTTTTACGGGTTTATGTTTCGACCGGGTTTCTGTAGAGAAAGCTTACATCTCTCCATCTTAAATTTGGTAACACTTTTCCTTTAAGACCCGTTAAAGAATCTTTTTTTTAAAAACAAAGGTGTAAGTACAGAAAATTATAGATAAGGTATAAGTTCAAGACTCTTTAAGATACGGGGTCAACCCTTACCAGAAAATAATAAACTTTCAAAGGTTCCAAAGTCATCGGATTATACAATTTACTTCCATCTTTCAATGGAACCGTAACACTTTATATAAGACTTTCCTCGAAAATCATTACTGATGATGAATTAAGATATGATGTCTTTCAGAGGAACAGGTGGAAAGTATCTGGGTAAAATATATGTCAACTTGGTGGACAGTTCGTCCTCTACACCGAAACTAGGAACCCAACCCTTCTGGGAGACCTCTTCCCTTACCGTTGGGTGAGGTCATGAGTACGGACCTTTTAAGATACCTGTCTCCTCGGACCACCCGATGTCAGATACTCTACCGTTTCTCAGTTTGTGTTGAATCACTGATTTATTGTTGTTCTGGGGACTTGTTGTTACCCAAACTTGATACGTCCAGGTGAATGTACACCTAAAAAAAAAGTTATTTATGTGTGGTTCATGATACGTTCGGTACGACGACGATTCAACGAAGTCAACACAGGCTGAGACACTCTGGGGTATCTGCCGTCGGGTGGTCCACGCTGGGGTATCTGTCGTCGGGTGGTCCGAGGAGACAGGGACCCTAAGAGGTCCGTTCTTATGACCTCACCCAACGGTAAAGGAAGAGGTCACGTACTTTCACTTTTCACTTACACTTCAGCGAGTCAGCACGGGCTGAGAAGCGTTGGGGTACCTGACGTCGGATGGTCCGAGGAGGTAGGTACCCTAAAAGGTCCGTTCTCATGACCTCACCCCACGGTAACGGTATCAACCAACTTAAACTTCTACACCTTGGGACCTATACCTCCCGGTTGACTTTTCGACAGAACTCCTAAAAGTCGACACGACCCCAACCGTGGAGTTTCGGAAGTCACAAGTTCCCAGTTGACATGTTTCATTTACTGAGATTTGTTGTACGTATCATTCACTTCTCCCACTATATATTTTCATACAAAGACTTCCTGTAAAATTCTTAGACTTTTTCATAGGTCTTTTAATGTTTTAGTGTTCCAATCTTGAAAAACCATCGAGAGATCAAAGAGGGAAACGAAACAAAGTCTTGATATAGATTCTTTAGAGTCTTAAAAATTTCTTAGTCGAAATAAAAAGTTGAGAAATTCTATTAAAATCTCAAGTGGGAAATACAATTGTAGAATGTATCGGTAAAATGTCAATAGTTTTGATTCTTTAATTGTAACCACCGTTATGTTGATCGATTTGATCTCCGAGATGAACTTAAAGTGGACTAAAAGGTGATTACGAGGAAAAGACAAAGTCCTAGATTAGGTCCTGTAGTACAACGTGAACCAATATCATGGAGGAATCAGATTAGATACTATCGACTAATCATGATTATCAAGACTTTCTTTCGTTTCTCTCTTTGCTCTCTCGAGGTTTTTGTAAAATTGTAAATCCGAAGTTGTTACGTACTTGACTCTTGAAGGTTTATACGTTCAACATAAAATTTTTCCGTCTCCTTGGTCTCGAGTTCAACGGTTATAGACAACCTAGTATATTTTTCGTTCCCTTAAAGTCTCTTTGTAGATGAAGACGAAGTAACTGATACGATTTCGGAAACTGACACACCTAGTGTTGTTTGACACCTTTTGAGAATTCCTCTATCCTTATGTTCTGGTGGAATGGACGGAGGACTCTTTGCACACGTTCAGTTCTTCGTTGTCGATTTGGTCTGTACCTTGTTGTCTGACTAAAGTTTAACACTTTCCACATGCAGTTTCAACATATGACAGTGGGGCGAATAAATTGAAGATACGTCTCAAGTAGTACTCTTTACGGTCCGACCTACTTAGTGTTCGACCTTAGTTCTGACGGTCCTCTTTATAGTTATTGGGATTTATACGTCTACTGTGGTGGGAAGACCATCTTTCACTTCTCCTTGATTTCTCGGAGAACTACTTTCACTTTCCCTCTCCCCTTTTCGACCGAATTTTGAGTCGTAAGTTTTTTACTTCTAGTACCGTAGGTCAGGGTAGTGAAGACCGTTTCTCTACCCCTTTGTCACCTTTGTCACCGTCTGAAATAAAAGAACCTGAGGTTTTAGTGACGTCTACCACTGACGTCGGTACTTTAATTTTTTGTGGACGAGGAACCTTCTTTTCGATTCTGTTTGGATACACCACATCTTGTAGTGAAGTGACTGGTTCCAGACAGATCAGTTTAGATACCAAAGAGGTCATCAGTACATACCTACATTGATAAGTTACGAAAACTGGACACCACAAACTCTTCTGAGAACTCTCACGGAACGTGTCGTTCCTCTAGGTTGGTCAGGTAGGATTTCCTCAAGTCGGGACCACAAGTAACCTTCCTGACTACGACTTCGACTTTGAGGTTATGAAACCGGTGGACTACGTTTCTTGACTGAGTAACCTTTTCTGGACTACGACCCTTTCTAACTTCCGTTCTTCTTCCCCTACTGTCTCCTACTTTACCAACTTACCGTAGTGGCTGAGTTACCCGTACTCAAACTCATTTAAGACCCTCAACCACTACCTGTCCCTCCGGACCGCACGACGTCAGGTACCCCAGCGTTTCCCAGTCTGTGCTGATTCACTAACTTGACTTGACTTGACACCACAACCTCTTCTGAGAACTCTCAGGGAACCTGAGATTTCTTTAGTTCGGTCAGTCAGGATTTACTTTAGTTGGGACTTATAAGTAACCTTCCTGACTACGACTTCGAGGTTATGAAACCGGTGGACTACGCTTCTCGACTGAGTTACCTTTTCAGGGACTATAACCCTTTCTAACTTCCGTCCTCTTCCCCTGTTGTCTCCTACTCCATAAACTTACCGTAGTAGTCCAGTTGCCTGTACTTAGACTCGTTTGAGGTCCTCTATCACTACCTGTCCCTTCGGACCGTACGACGTAAGGAACCAAGTGTTTCTCAACCGTGTTGATTCACTGACTTGTTGTCATACAGGAAAATTCTGGGACTGTAAATTTCATTTTGATTAGTCATTTTATAGGGAGTTAAATCCAAACAGAATACAAAAAGAGTACTAATCTGACTCCATTTCCTCAATCCTCCTCCTTATGAGACCTTCAAACAGAGGAGGTTAGTAAAGTCTTTCATGTACTGTAAGTATACAGAATGTCGATTACAGTAATTAAAACTAGTAAACTAATTCTACGATAGACGGTTCATTAAGAAGGGACATTTTATTGATGTAATAGGGAAGATTCATTATTAATAAATTTATAAATACGAGGATTTTAAATAAACCTTTATATGATAAAATAGAATTTTAAAATGGGTGACTGAAATGGGAGACAACTACCTAGAACGGACGTCGTCAACAATAGGACAAGATTTCAGTTAAAAGTTAAAGAAAGTAAGGAATGTGTAAATATTAACTATAAGAGAATATTCCTTCTCAACAAAGGGGTTGTAGGAGTAAGTTAATGAATAACTCCATACATAAACAAATTCATATTTGAGTACTTATAAATAAGAAACCGAATCTAAATAAGAGAAAGTTTCAAAAGGTTGAAACCGGTGACTCTCGAAAAAGTCTAACAGAGGACACGGGAAAGTCGTAAGGAGGTAAAATAAAAATTCCGTTAAGAAATAAAAGACTGTGATTAGTTGAGATAAAATTCATTAGTAAAACTTCAAAGAGATGAGATGGTTTTGACTTATAAAGTAAACTGTCTGATGTATAAGGAAACTCTGATTGGAAAATAGAGGACGATGGATGGCCGTATCGACCTTCACTGTCTGTGAACAACTTCCACCAAATTGACTTACGAACAAATAAGGACATACATAAGACTTAAACTCTTTTCATTTTTGATAAATAGTATATGAAACATACATACAGGAATTTATATACAAGTTATAATCTAGAGATGAGAGAAAAGAGTAAGGTATATTAGGATCAAGGAGACTGGTAATGAAGGTCTCTAATAATAGTTGTCATAATAGTACCAGTAGGGATTTTCGGAGACGGTTTGGAACTGGGTGGATATATAGTTACTGTCTAAAATATTTTTCGTTTAATTTTCTCACAGACGAGATGGAAAAAGGCTGGATTCAGTAAGTTTTTGTAATTATGTGTTTGTGTTACATGATGTACAAAATACTTAGAAGTCGTTTTGTTCCTAATATTTAATTTTAGTTATACGTAATAAAATCCCCAAAGGGATTATACTATAATTTCTCATGCCATATCTTATCAAAATCTTTTCTTTATTGTCTTCATCCTGTCTACGGGAACATGAGGAATTGGGAATCAAAAGTATTGATAAAATTTTATTACCGAGGTTCACAAATGAAAGAACAAACAAAGTAAAATCGTCTTGAGAAACAAGTCAACCGACAAATGATTCACAGATAATACGAGGGTCGTGATTGGATTGGTATACCCATTTAAGTATAAATTATAGTTGATAATATGAGTAATTTGTCTGGACTCTTTGACTCTCTGTTTCCATTCAATGAACGGCTTCTAGTACATTTATTGTAAATCGTTCGTAAATCTGACTTCGTGAGCTGGCATCATAGATGGAACAATTCGTAAGAATCCGTAATGTGACGTGAGGGAAATGTCCTCGAGTTGTATATTTTACATCGATGAGAACTATTTCATCTCCTCATCTTTACGAACGAATCAGAGGGGAGGTCCGAGTGTGGGTCGTAGGGACTTAGGTCTCCAAGATTCGTTGTTTCAAACTTTTGGATTCAAGATTCGGTCAAGGATAATCAGGAGTCCAAAACTGTAAGACTCAAGTTTCAACCTAAGATGAGTCTTACCTTGGACACAATTCCGTCAACCTATCTGATTGACTGTCAAGATATTGATACGTGTACACCCTCATACGACTTTCCCTTATCTCGGTTGAACCCAAGATTTTGATCCGGAAAGGTTCTCGTAGTTCAGAAAATAGGGAAACTACTGGGTCTTAAATGGAATGGTTCACTCGAGTAATATTTGAATTATAAACAAACAAAAGGGAGTCATTTGACGGTGTAGAAGTATTACTTACCTTAATCGAACGTAGACTCATAAAGAAGGGGAATAGTCCTAATAGAGATTAAATTTTTAAATAGAAGGATCTACGATTAGGGAAGAGTAACAAGTAGTACCAAATTTCTACTAAGTCCGTTTGTAATCAGAAAATAAATGACAAAAGAATCTTGTTATCTTTCGTCTTTATTTTTAAACTAGGTCAATCACTTACATTTACGTGTGTCGTAATTTGTCAACCGACAGACTACACCATATCCAATATAAAAAAAAGTGAAAAATTCGTGGTGTGTAAAATAAAAGAATTAATGATGTATAAATTATAGTTGATTTTATATATACTAAGGAATCACATTAAAGTTGAAAAGTAAGTACTAAGGTACAAACCTTCACGGACGGTTTAAGAATTTTTTGTCTTGTTCAGAGTTCCTCTCCTCAGACCCTAATACTAAACAAACCCTATACTTACAATACTTCAACTTTGGGACCAAGAGACCCAGTTAACTGTTCATTTTACGTGACTTCCAGTTAAGACTTAAAGTATTGTCTAAAAACCTTCTCCTTTCATAGGTTTTTA
Source organism: Capra ibex (assembly GCA_006410555.1). Classification (NCBI taxonomy): domain Eukaryota; kingdom Metazoa; phylum Chordata; class Mammalia; order Artiodactyla; family Bovidae; genus Capra; species Capra ibex. The sequence goes on along the minus strand of SJYO01017713.1, from coordinate 2,009,459 downwards.
ATAAAACAAACTGGACAAAGTGAAGACCGGAGAGTCGTCCGAATGGTGGAAAATACAGTTACACAGAGACACCAATTATCGCGAGATCCTCACTTCGCATCAACTTCTGGGTCTATCATTTAAACTGAGTTTAGGATACAGGATTGGTGTCCCGTCAAGAGGACCCCTTGTTAAGATAACACCCTTCACTAAAGGAAACCTATATAGATTTATCTCCAGAGAGAAAACTATCTTTCTTATTTTCTTGTCTTTCTTCCTTCCTTGCTTACTTCCTTTCCGTTCAAATCTTCGACTTTGACTTTCTTCATTTTGTTATTTTATTTATAAAAAGTGTACAGTACAGTTAAAAAGGAATTGAATTTAAAGTATTAAACTTTTTTTAATGAAGTTTACAACCCGAAGGGTCTTCCGAGTCACCATTTCTTAGACGAACGGTTACGTCCTTTGAGTTCCCTGGATCTATTTTAGGGAGCCAACACTTCTAGGGACCTCTTCCTTTACCGTTAGGTGAGGTCATAAGAACGGACCTTTTAAGGTCCCTATCTCTTCGGATCTCCCGTAGTAGGGTACCCCAGTGTCTCCGATTGTGTTGACTCGTGTACACGTGTATGCGTGAGTGTGTGTGTGTACACACGTATACGTGTACGTGTGTGTGTGTGTGTGTGTCTCAGTTTACAACTGTAGGAGTTGTAATGTCATTCATGAATGACACCTATAAATCAGTACATCAGTAATTATGACCTCTACCGTTTCCGTGGGGAGAGGTCATGAGAACGGACCTTTTAGGGTATCTGCCTCCTCGGACCATCCGACGCCAGGTACCCCAGTGATTCTCACCTGTGTTGACTCGTTGAAGTGAAAGTGAAAAGTGAAAGTACGTAACCTCTTCCTTTACCGTTGGGTGAGGTCACAAGAACGGACCTCTTAGGGTCCCTACCCCCTCGGACCACCCGACGGTAGATACCCCAGCGTGTCTCAACCTGTGTCGACTTCACTGAATCGTCGTCAGTTATGTTTGTACTATTTTACGACTTATTTTTCAACACCGGTTTTAATAAGAAAATTAAATAAGTAGTGAGTAATTTGGAGACGAGATACTGTTCGTTACACGTGATATTCCGATATCCGAGGTCACGAACCAAATATCTTAAAATGTATAGTCTCCTAAAAAAAAAATTGAAAACTAAACTTTACTGTTTCTTGTTATCAGTTTCTTTTTACACACTTTTGAAACGAAATTATCTTGCATACTTTTTCTTACTAAATTCGTCCCGAAATTCTACATTATCTTCAATACCTACAAAATTTTCCACTACGTGATAATCAGACAAAGTCTAGGACTGAGAGGGAGAATGATCAAGAAACTAGAACAAGGTGGGAGACGGAGAGTCAGTGAACTAAAAATTTATACCCCATTAGAATTATGGATTTAATTATACCATTATTTACCTTTTATCTCAGGACCGGACTCTATACCATTTGTAAATTATTTAGAACCATAACGAAAATTTCTCTGTACCTTTTACTCAGTCCTTAAGATCCATTCATCGGAAACTTTTAATTGATTCCAGAGATGTCTTGTTGTGTTTTATGTCTTTCATATTCTTTACTATGTTATGAGTGTTTCTATTATTCATAAGACGATGTCTAATAAATATCTACGACTGATAAATGTGAGAAGAATTTTTTTATTGGTCGTATAATAATAATTACTATTCGTGAATTTTGAAGGACCAAGTACGATGAACAAAATATTTATAAACAATTTAATTATTTTGTTCTACTGAATCGGGGTACTAAGGACTCCCGATTCTTGTTTCACTCCGGGGATAAACACAAATGGTTCCACCGTCTTTCTTATGTTAATTGACGTAAAGATTGTTCCAATATCAGTAATTTTGGTTTGGGGTTTCGTACTTCTGATTATTGTTTGATTATTTCTCTTTTAAAATTGTAACAGTCTAGATTTTATTTCTTTTCAGTTCGGTATCGTTATTTATTTAAAGTCTTTATGTAACTTTATTACAACCGACGAACTTTTCCCCCTATACCAATATTCTATTAGTTTTAATGTAAACTAAAATTTTAGTTTTATTTCCTGATGTTTTTATCTATGTTGTCTCAAAATACAAAACTCCTTTTTTACGTTGACTTTTTAACTATTTATAATGTATAAAGGGATTTTACTTTCAGTAAATTGAGTGGGTCAGTAGGTGGATCGATCTTGTTTAACAAGTGTAAAAACACAAACACGTTATCAAGAGTCTGAAATCGAACGTGATAGACCTCCTATGCACTTCTAACGACGGGATCAGTGTTGGATCTAGACCCCGGTCTGGATTCTTGAGTAAAGATCGTTCCAGGGTCCTCTACGACTATGACGACCAGAACCTTAGTGACGATACCACCTTTCTTATCTAAATTGAAAGTTTCGGATTTCACGTTTAGTGTCGAGATGGTCACTAACTAGGATTTAATTGTTGGTTTAAGAGACCCGTACTAAAAAGAGTGTCCTTTTTTCGTCATCTTTGTTATTCATGAGTTTCTTGAAAATACTCTAATATTTTTTTTATATGTCTTTCACGGATCGTGCCTTGACCGTGTTTCTGACTTGAGTATTTAAACTACTTAAAAATACTCGACGTCCTCTGTGTTCTCTGTCCCCAAAATAGGGACCCAGTCCTTCTGGTATCTCATCCTTTGCCGTTGGGTGACGTCATAAAAATGGAACTCTTAAAAAACTCGTCTTCTCGGGGTTCCCGGTGTTAGGTGCCCCAACGTTTCTCAACCTGTACTGGCTGATTCGTGTGTGTTTGTGATTAAAGTTTAGATTAAAATTGATTATTGTCAATTTTCAGGTATATAAAAGGTGAGTTTCTGTTTTTCCTTAAACATGATTACACACGATTCAGTGAGGTCAGTGTAGACTGAGACACTGGAATACCTGAACATTGGACCGTCCGAGGAGACAGGTACCCTAAGAGGTCCGTTGTTATGACCTCACCCAACGTAAAGGACGAGGTCCCCTAGAAGGACTGAGTTCCTAGTATGAGTGTTCGTATAAGAAATGGTGAATCGTGAATTAGTAGTTATTAATCCCCTAACCTCTAGTCAGGACTCACAGTAATCTTCCTGACTACAACTTCGACTTTGAGGTTATGAAACCGGTGGACTACGTTTCTCGACTGAGTGACCTTTTCTGGGACTACGACCCTTTCTAACTCTCGTCCTCTTCCCCTGTTGTCTCCTACTCTACCAACCTACAGTAGTGGCTGAGTTACCTGTACTCAAACCCATTTGAGGCCCTCAACCACCACCTGTCCCTCCGGACCGTACGACGCCAGGTACCACAACGTTTCTCACCCTGTACTGACTCGGCGACTTGACTTGACTGATCGGGAAATTCCGGATCTTAACTTTCTGGAACCAGGATTTCATGTTCCATTGGAGTGCCAACTGAAATAGTTAATTGGTATGAAGTCCTCTTTTTATTTGTTTTTATACCATGCTTCCTCTTCCGTAGGACTAGGGACAAAATAAGGTCTCGAGTCTGTGATATGGTCCTTTGTCGACACTTGATTTTTTATATCCAGTTATCGTAGTTCTTTGACGTGGAGGAGACCTTAAGTGTCCCATTTTGTGTTTCCGTGACATGTGTAAGTTCACTTATCCTCTTTTATAGAGTTAATACGAAACGAGTTTCATAAATGTCATACAATTTTTAGGATTTACTTTGATATCTAAGATTACGTACAGTATTTACGGTTTAATTGTCGATTAGTTCTTTTATCCATCCGTAAAGTAAAGTTTTATATGAAGTCCTAACTTTTTTATTCTGAAGAGTAACTCGTAATAACAAGTCAACGGGTTAGAACAGGGTGAGAAACACCCTGACGTCGTACGGTCCGAAGGGACAGAAAGTGGTAGAGAGTCTCAAACGAGTTTGAGTACAGGTAACTCAGCTATTACAGTAGGTTGGTAGAACAGGAGATAGCAGAGGAAGAGGAGGACGGAAGATAGAAAGGGTCGTAGTCCCAGAAAAGGTTATCAGTCGAGAATCGTAGTCCACCGACGGCCCTCGGTCGCACTGCTTGAGACGGGTACCGTTTCCAGTACTCCTTCCTCCGAACTGTATGCGTTTCCGCACTCGTTCGGAGTCCTTTGGGGGAAAGGGCTCGTAGATGGGGGTTTGGTCTCAGACAAAATACGAGAGGAGGTATTGGCAAAAAGAACCTCTTCCTCATTTGCACGTCGAGGTTCCGTTATTTTTAAGGACCCGCACTGTTCTCACAAAGTCGAATGCCTGAGGAGACTTCCAATAGATCGGGCGGACATATCCAAGCAGACTGGTGTACACTAACAAATGTCGGAGGGTTAGACTCTCCGTACTCTACAAAATCTGAATGATTTCCGTTTAAGAAAATCCCTCAATCTTTAATAATCATATCACCCAACCAATCCTTAATATAACCACTTCCCAAAAAAAGTAAACAACACAGTTATTAACGACGATTAAGGGACGAGACCCACCCTGTTCCTACAAAGTCCAGTTTGGAGAGACGACTGTCTGATCGAACACACTGTCCTAATAGGTACAAGGACGGTGATACGTATACTAACAAATGATGGAGAATTGGTATTTGTCGTGTCTCTCAAAACCTCATAAAACTCTCAGAATTAATCGTATCCCGAAAAAGAAGAACAACTCAGTTACTGACGGCGGTCCGGAGGTATAGGAATTCGTGGACCCTTATATAGTTAGTTACATAAACCTTATATCTTTTCCTTTATATCATCAAAAACTACAATCGTTATGATCTGAAAAACTCAATTACCTAAAAGAGAAAACATTATCTAGTGACATGAAACAATATTTAGTGACACAGGAACGATACATT
>SJYO01017713.1:1917098-2003651 GCA_006410555.1 Capra ibex | reverse complement strand
CAACCAATCCTTAATATAACCACTTCCCAAAAAGTAAACAACACAGTTATTAACGACGATTAAGGGACGAGACCCACCCTGTTCCTACAAAGTCCAGTTTGGAGAGACGACTGTCTGATCGAACACACTGTCCTAATAGGTACAAGGACGGTGATACGTATACTAACAAATGATGGAGAATTGGTATTTGTCGTGTCTCTCAAAACCTCATAAAACTCTTAGAATTAATCGTATCCCGAAAAAGAAGAACAACTCAGTTACTGACGGCGGTCCGGAGGTATAGGAATTCGTGGACCCTTATATAATTAGTTACATAAACCTTATATCTTTTCCTTTATATCATCAAAAACTACAATCGTTATGATCTGAAAAACTCAATTACCTAAAAGAGAAAATATTATCTAGTGACACGAAACAATATTTAGTGACACAGGAACAATACGTTTTTGTATTGAAATAGTGATAGAATTCTGGTTTATCTAGAATTCCCCTTGTAATCACTTTCCTAAAAGTAAACAACCCGACTACAAACGACGATTTAGAGGTACAAGGGATGGGAATTTTACTTATATTGATCGTATATCCTCTTTATTCGTAATTGGAAATTCGTATATCCTCTTTATTCATAATTGGAAATTCTAACTAGTACAATTGGAACCCAATTTATTTAAGGAAAGAACTAACATTGAGTGATGTGGGAGTGGGATATCCTTACATTGAAATAAACCTCCCACCACGGACCAAATTCTTTTTTGTGGGAACCTTCTTTATTCAAAAAACCAATAGTCTTTCTTTCCTAGTATTTTACAGTCGTCCAGAGTGAGTACCGGTCTTCTACTACATGGAAAAAATATGTAAATACACTTCGTGGACTAAAACTATTTCCAGTCCTGATGACTGAGGGCGCACTGAGACATAAGTAGGGATACACATTGTTTTCCATATATTCGTTTGGGTTTTTATTTCTTTAGCCTAGTCAAAGGTCTTTCTGACTAAGGGGGTACAGCGAAGAAAGAACGAGGGCAAAAAGACCGACTTAAGGGTAGACCTCGTACCTACGATAAGGTGCATTAGGTTCAATAAGTCGGAGAAAAAGAGGTGATTAGAAGGATGATGTGATAGGTAAAGATTAGAGAGATATAGACACTAATTTATACATAAAAAGGCTTCTGTGGCTGAGGTAGGGGTGGAAGCTTAGTGGGACCTAGGTGGTCCCGACCTAGGGGCGTCCACCGGTTTCATAACTTCGAAGTCGAAGTCGTAGTCAGGAAGGTTACTTATAAGTCCCAACTAAAGGAAATGCTAACTGACTAAACTAGAGGAACGTCGTAATAGTATATCGTTATAACGTAAATTTCGTGAACCCCTTAAACCCGAATACAGTAATCGAAATTAGTAATTAAGTAAGTTGTCATAAAAAACTCAACAGAACAGATATATCTCTCTATAAGGTCCGAGACTCATATGTACCCACTTTTCTACCCTGTCAGGAAGAGGAGTACGTCGAATATACAAATTCATAACTTATACTTTGGTTCGTCTCGGGACACCTCGGAAAGGTTCATGTTTCCGGGGGAGTTCAGGGGACGGTGAACAAACATTTCCTCGGTTTCAGAGGGTCGTAAGGGGTTCAGTGTTTTCTCGTCCAAGTTCTACCATAAGTGATCCTGTTATCTCAGTGTGTTAGAATGACGTAAACTACGTTTATAGACTCAACAAAGTGTTTGTGATATTGACGGTTGTTGACGTGTTACTGGTCTGATATCGGTACTGTCTTCGAATAGGTAGAACTCGTCATGACTTATATACCGATCGTGTTAAGGTTCTTGGTCGGAGTTCTGTTACCTTAATAGTGATAATGAGTATCACTAAATACCAATGGTTTCTCCTATTACCCCTCCTCACCCTTTCTGTCTAATCCTCTAACCCTAATTGTATATGTGTAAGTCAAGTCAAGTCAAGTCAAGTCAAGTCAGACTTATTTCGATCACCTCCACTACCTTAAGGTCAACTCGACAAAGTTTAGGATTTTCTACTACGACACTTTCACGACTTGAGTTATACGGTCGTTTAAACCTTTTGAGTCGTCACCGGTACCCTGATCTTTTCCAGTCAAAAGTAAGGTTAGGGTTTCTTTCCGTTACGGTTTCTTACGAGTTTGATGGTGTGTTAACGTGAGTAGAGTGTGCGATCATTTCATTGCGAGTTTTAAGAGGTTCGGTCCGAAGTCGTTATACACTTGGCACTTGAAGGTCTACAAGTTCGACCAAAATCTTTTCCGTCTCCTTGGTCTCTAGTTTAACGGTTGTAGGCGACCTAGTACCTTTTTCGTTCTCTCAAGGTCTTTTTGTAGATAAAGACGAAATAACTGATACGGTTTCGGAAACTGACACACCTAGTGTTATTTGACACCTTTTAAGAAGTTCTCTGCCCTTATGGTCTAGTGGACTGGACAGAGAACTCTTTAGACATACGTCCAGTCCTTCGTTGTCAATCTTGACCTGTACCTTGTTGTCTGACCAAGGTTTATCCTTTTCCTCATGTAGTTCCGACATATGACAATGGGACGAATAAATTGAAGATACGTCTCATGTATTATTCTTTGCGACCCGACCTTCTTCGTGTTCGACCTTAGTTCTAACGGCCCTCTTTATAGTTAGTGGAGTCTATACGTCTACTGTGGTGGGAATACCGTCTTTTCATCTCTCCTTGATTTTTCGGAGAACTACTTTCACTTTCTCCTCTCACTTTTTCGAGTTGTAAGTCTTTTGATAAAATATGATATATCTTTTATATATCATATTAATATCGATTAAATATCGTATCCATTGAAATGAGTCATAGAACATGATTGGACATTACCTTTTCTTAGACGTTCTCTTATATATATTTACACACACACACACACACACACACACACACACACACACCGAAGACACCGAATCAGTGATTCAGTACAGGTTGAGAACACTGGGGTACCTGACACCGGGTGGTCGGAGGAGACACGTACCCTAAAAGATCCGTTCTTATGACCTCACCCAACGTCTAAGAAATGACTTACTCGATACTCCCTTCGGGGTTTATATATATATTTCGTATATACATATTGACTTAGTGAAACGATATATGAACTTTGATTATACTGACAGTCAATTAGTGTGAAGTTAGAAATTCTACGATTCAAAGACCATATAACAATGAGTTGTTATCTATTCATTATGTCCGTCAATAGTGATGTCATCGTACACTGTGACTACACAATCCTGTTGCTAATGAGTTAATAAACCTGAACATACTATATCCCAACAACAAATCAACGAGTCAGTACAGGTTGAGAAAACACTGGGGTACCTGATATCGGGTAGTCCGAGGAGACAGGTCCCCTAAAGGTTCCGTTCTTATGACCTCACCCAACGGTAAAGGAGGAGGACCCCTAGAAGGACTGGGTCCCTAACTTCGAAGTAAAGGACGTAACTGTCCGTCTAAGTAGTAGACTCGGTGATTCGTCACCGAGTCTTTCATTTCTTAGAGGACGTCACGTCCTCTGGTATATATATAGCCTCTTCCGTTACCATGGGGTGAGGTCATGAGAACGGACCTTTTAGGGTACCTACCACGTCAGGTACCCCAGCGATTCTCAGCCTATGGTGACTCGCTGAAGGGAAAGTGAAAGTGAAACTACGTGACCTCTTCTTTTACCGTTGGGTGAGGTCACAAGAACGGACCTCTTAGGGTCCCTGCCCCCTCGGACCACCCGAAGGCAGATACCCCAGCGTGTCTCAGCCTGTACTGACTTCGCTGAATCGTCGTCATCGTCGTCGTAGGTATATATATATAGGTATATATATATATATATAGGTATATATATATATTTGTGTAAATTGGAACCTTATTACTTTACACCGTAGGGTCATTTAGTGTATTAATAAAATACTGAACATTCATATTAGTATACTCTGAATACAGAGTGTTTGTGTGTGTTGTGTGTGTGTGTAAAAAGATTTACATTTTATCCATTCGATTAGAGTTTAAATCCTTAAATCAAGAGTGAGAAGGATAAGTCTCTGCAAAGACGAACAGACTGGGTGAAGAATATTTAATATATTTGTCCGTTTCAGGAGGGTAGAGAATGTTGGCATAACTTAAACTAGGAGAGAAAAATGAGAATACCCGTTTACCTGAGAAGTGAAAGACGGTAATCTCACCATAGTAGATGTATAGACTCTAACAACTATAAAGAGGGTCGTTAGAATTAAGGTCCGACACTAAGTAGGTCGGACCGTAAAACGTAATACATGAGATGAGACGTATATTCAGTTTATTCGTCCTACTGTTAAATGTCGAAAGGGTTAAAACTTGGTCAAACAACATGGTGCATTCTAAGATTGACAACGAAGAACTGGACGTATGACTGAAGAGTCCTTTGTCCACTCCACTAGACCATGAGGTGGAGAAATTCTTAAAAGGTCAAACAACACTAGGTGTGTCAGTTTCCGAAATGGTATTAGTTACTTCGTCTTCTTCTACAAAGAGACCTTAACGGAACGAAAAATACACTAGGTTACTTACAACCGTTAAACTAGAGACCAAGGAAACGGAAAAGATTTAAGTCGAACTTGTAGACCTTCAAGAGCCAAGTGTATGACAACTTCGGACCGAACTTCCTAAAACTCGTAATGGAACGATCGTACACTTTCTTCGTGTTAGCGTCTCATCATACTTGTAATAAACCGTAACAGGAAGAAACCCTAACCTTGTTTTTGACTGGAAAAAGTCAGGATACCGGTGACGATTCAAAAGGTTTAAACGACCGTATAACTCACGTCGTGAAAGTGTCGTAGTAGAAAATCCTAAACTTTATCGAGTCGACCTTAAGGTAGTGGAGGTGACCGAAACAAACATCATTACGAAGGATTCCGGGTGAACTGAAGTGTGAGGTCTTACAGACCGAGATCCACTTACTGGTGTAATAGTACCAACAGACCCAGTAATTTTGGAAAAAACATATTAAGACACATAAGAACGGTGGAGTAGAAATAGAGAAGGTGAAGATAATCCAGGAACGGTAAAGACAGGAAATAACACGGATAGAAACGTATTTTATAAGGGAACCATAGAGCTTAAAAGAACTTCTCTAGAGATCAGAAAGGGTAAGATAACAAAAGGAGATAAAGAAACGTAACAAGTGAATTCTTCCGAAAGAATAGAGAGTAACGATAAGAGACCTTGAGACGTAAGTCAACCCATATAGAAAGGGAAAGAGGAAACGGAAAACTGTGAGAAAAGAGTCGATGAACATTCCGGAGAAGGTCAGTGAAACGGAAAAACGTTTTGTTAGTGAAAGGAAAAGAAACCCTACCAAAACCAGTGGTGGAGAACATGTAACAATGATTGAAGACAGGTAGTAAGAAGTCCGTGAGACAGATAGTCTAGATTGGGGAACTCAGATAAACATTGAAGGTGGTGTAGTAGTATTCCCTAAACTAAATCCAGTATGGACTTACCAGATCACCGAAAAGGATGAAAGAAGTTAAATTCGGACTTAAAACGTTATTCCTCGTGTACTAAAATTATTGTCAGTCGACGTCCAGAACAAAACGACTGACATATCTCGAAGAGGTAGAAGTCGACGTTTCTTATATTAGTTATACTAAATACATGACTGGTAAAACCACTACAGGTACATATCTCAGTAGGGAACATAACAACCCTCTCCCATAAACGATACTACTCACAGAAGAGAACCGTTGTGAGAGAATCGGAAACGGGACGAAGTAAAAATTGAGATTTCGGTTTGAACGGACAGTGAGGTTCATAGAGAAAAAAAGGATGAAAACGTAAGGTTAGGAGGAGCTACTTTTCCTGTAGAAAAAAACCACAAACAAGATCTTTAAGAACATCCAGAAGTACACTCACATACACACCATTCAGCGAAGTCAGTACAGGCTGAGAAACGCTGGGACACCTGACATCGGGAGGTCCGAGAGACGGGTGCCCTAAGAAGTCCGTTCTTATGACCTGACCCAACGGTACGTGAAGAGGTCCTTATCAGAAGTGTCTTGGTAAGTTGAACATTAAGAAGCCGTCATCACAAACCCCGTATCTGAACCTAATGACACTATATTACTAAACGGAACCTTTGTTTTTCTTTAGTAAGACAGTAAAACTCTAATGTGGGTTCATGACTCAAATCCTGAGAAAACAACTGGTACTCCCGATGAGGTAAAGAAGATTCTCTAAAAACAGGTGTCATCATCTATATTACCAGTAGACTTAATTTAAGAGGGTAAGGGGTAGTAAAATCGAGTGACTAAGGATTTTACGTCTACAAGTGAGAACAGTAGAGGACGAACTAGTGTAGGTTAAATGGAACTAAGTACCTGGATTGTTAGGTCCAAGGATATGTTATAACTAGAAATGTAGTCTCAGAAATGTAGTCTGAAGTGAAAGTGGTGGTCTGTGTAGGTGTGGACTCTCAACAAAGGTGAAACCACCTTGAATATAATCCACAACTATTTAGTTCTTTTGTATGTATTAGAGATTTTGTTGGTGATTTTATTATCATTTTCTTGCATACAATCAGCGAGTCAGTACAGGTTGAGAAACACTGGCGTATCTGACATCGGGTGGTCCAAGGAGGTAGGTGCCATAAAAGGTCCGTTCTTCTTATGATATCACCCATCGGTAAGGAAGAGGTTGTCTAGAAAGATTGGGTCCCTAACTTGTCTCCAGAGGACGTAACGTCCGTCTAAGGAATGGGAGACTCAGTGGTCCCTTCGGGGTTTTCTTGTATATTGATAGTTCTGTACATAACAGAAAATTAACACTATCTTTTGTATACGACGTTAATTTTTTTTGGATATACGAAAGTTATATTTCTATTTTTTAAATTTAATTTCCTATGTTATTTATAATACGTTTGTTTTTAAACTCTGTTTCAGTTTTGTTTGAAATTCAGTTTTTTTTCTCCTTAATAAACCCCATTTCGTATTGTAAGATATTATTACATTCCAAATTAAATAGTTTTTGTATATTGTTAAGATTTTAACACGTGTGGATTAAAAACAACAAGAAATCAACGAGTTAACACAGACTAAGAAAACATTGGAGCACCTGACGTCGGGTGGTCCGGGGAGACAGGTACCTTAAGAGGTCCGTTATTATGACCTCACCTAACGGTACGTAAAGAGACTCCCTCGAAAATAAATAAAGAGATTTTATAATCATTCATATTGGTTCTTAACTTTTAAGTTAATAGTTTGAACTGGATTACCTATCTTGTGACACAGGGGTTTGACGTCTTATGTATAACAAAAGTTTATTTATACCTAGTGAATATTTTTGAAGTTTTAAACGAAATCAGGTATTTCGTTTAGAGTTGTTTATAATCTCAACTTTAGTATGGTTCTTACAAGAAGTTGGTGTTACTTTAATTAGATCTTCAGTTTGTGTGTGTGTGGGGGGTTGGTCTTTATAAAGTAGATAAACCTATAATTCTTTATATTAAGACTTTAGGTACCTAGTTTTCAATTTTGTTTTACCTTTGATATTGTCTTTATATTGTAATTTTAACCATCTTACTTCGATTTCGGTACGAAGTTCCATTTAAATATAGGAATTTTCATATATAGTATTTTCTTCTTTCCGACTTTTGGTAGTCACTGATGTTCGGAACGTTTCCCATCCTAAAATCCGTCCTTTTTACTTCATTTCCGTAAAACCAGTTCTTTTGGACGTCTTCGGTTCATATCAGTGGGACATACGTACGTACGATTCAGTGAAGTCAGCACAGGTTGAGATCTCTGGGGTACTTGACATCGGACGGTCCGAGGAGACAGGTACCTAAGAGGTCCGTTCTTATGACCCAACCCAACGATACGGAAAGAGGTCTCCTAGAAGGACTAGGTCCCAAACTTGGACTCATAGGACGTGACGTCCGTCTAAGAAATGGTCGACTTAGTGATCCTTTCGGGTCACACCCGGACCTATTCATGTCCCTCCAAGACTTTGTTCTTTTCTCACACCGCCCAGACGGTCAACTACGAAGCGTCCCTTGAATTGAATCGTCCTTTGATCATTTGTGACTTCTTAACAGTCAGACACTCACTCCACAAGTCTCGGTATAAAGTTTTCGTATAGTGGTCCCTTCTCATAAGTCCTAATTGATGAAAGAGGCTTTCACTTTCACTTTCACAATCAGTGAGTCAACACGGGCTGAGACACGTTGGGGTACCTGACGTCGGGTGGTCAGAGGAGACAAAACCCCCCTAAAAGGTCCACTCCTGTGACCTCACCCATCGGTAAAGGATGAGAAAGAGGGGTATTATATGAATAGTAGGAGGAAAATAACATCACTAAACAAATTATAGAGAGAAGAGACAATCTGAGACAATCCCGTCAAGACACTCCACTCTTACACATGGACATAAAAGTCATAACATAGGGGTCACGGATCCTATTAAGAACCTTATATCTTTTACGAGTCGTTCATCGACATGTAATTGTTTCCTACTTTCTTTTCTCTCTCCATCTTTAGTCTTTTTGGTGACACTATCAGTCCGTGTCAAAACCCAACTGTGTACACTTCCCAATATTAGTAGGTCGTCTGTCACTCCCAGAACTTTACATAGATACTTACGAGTCTGATCGAGGGAGAGATAAAAGAATAAAGACAATTAGTGTCAGGAAATAAGTAAGTAAGTAAGTCAGTAAGTAAGTTGTTGGAATACAACTAACAGATCTGTCATTTCTTAGGCGGATGTTACGCCCTCTGGACCCAAGCTAGGGCCCCAACCCTTCTAGGGGACCTCCTCCCGTACCGTTGGGTGTGGTCATAAGGACGGACCTCTTAGGGGTAACTGTCTCCTCGGACTACCCGTTGTCAGGTACCCCAGTGTTTGTCAGCCTGTGTTGGTTCACTAATTCGTGTCGTGTCGTTACGTGATATATGTTGTGTACATGGTCTATACAAGACCAGGACCTCCATATCTACACTTAATTTTAAAAAAAGGACGACTTTACCTAAAGTGTCAGATTACCCTGTTGAGTCCTTTATTTATGTGAACCCTATCCGTCATTATTTACGGAACTTCTTTTTGTTTCGTCCCTTTCTCTCACCGTCTAATATTCGTGTGAACCGTTTACATTTTCTTTGGTCTGACCGATCTTATCTCCTTCCCTCCCCTCTTTCTACAGTCTCTCTACGGTACCCGGAACATTTCATTCTGGAAAATCGTAGATCATTTCTGAGACGAGAGTGAGATTTCCTTTCTTTTCAGGTAACCGTATAAACCTCGACTCCCACGACGGGTACTAGACTGAATAATTATACTTACATAGGACGACCAGTAATACACCTCTTACCTAACATTCCCCTGTCCCCTCTTCCTCTGTCTGTTCAGTCCTTCTATTGGACGACCAATGAAACTGACGAACTTAAGACAAGAGTATGTTAAGGTATATAATATTGGATTATTATGTAGATGGTAACCAGAAGAGGGGTGTAATGGGTTAAAATCTTGAAGCAATGGATGATGAAAGTGATACTATTATGTTCTATCTGTAAGATCAAAACCCCTATGTTCAAACTTCTAACATCCACATCCCAAAGGGTGAGTATTGAACTTATCGAAATATCTATTATAACTTATTTTGTCTTACTATTCATCTTGTAAAAATTTTACATTTAATTCGTCGTATTAACTTCCAAACCCATGGAGTAACGTCATTCACCTTGTTTTTAATTAGTATTTTACGAATAAACTTTCGGAAATATTAAAAAATTAATTATGTGTAAATACCTATATTTGGATTAGGAAACCTTATGAACTAAAACTGAAACAAAGTTTTTTCGTCCACGTTAATCTAATACACAAGTAAAATAAAATCAAGTGTCTCTTGTACACCCTGAATTAAAAATTTATATGGTTTTACGTTTGACCATTATTATAGTCGGTTTTAGTCCTATAATTCAGAAGATTAATTTTTTTTTAAATATTCGTATAGAGACGTAGAGACCTTGTGTTATTAAAGTCCAAGAATTTACGTACGAGAGTATATCATATTTTCTCGATTTCCGATTACGAATTTTAACTCGTAAAGTTGTCACTCGTTGACATTATATTGGATTCTATTCTAAATAAAGGACCCTTCGAATTAACCTAAATCACTTATAGTGTCCGTTAATGATACAAATGTAAACGAAAATAACCATTCGTAAGATCTTTATTCTTAAACTCACATCGTTAAATTTGTCGGGGGAAATGAATTTTTCTGTTCTCAAACGATAATAGTTTTAACTAGCCGTGTAAGTGACAGAGATGTTTTTAACACAACTACACACTATTTGTTTTGCTCTTACAAGATTAGTTTATTCTACCAATATCTAATGGTAGTTGATATGCGTTTTGATGTATTTACTAAATTATTTCATTATTTAGTATACGATAACTGATGAGTTCTTTTAGTTACAGAAAGTTAAAAATTAAAAAGATGTTTAATATTAATATATCTGTACTAGTAATAAAAAAGCGAATTTCTTAAAGAGTAATGACGATTAAATGGAAAGAGACTTTTCGTCTTCTAATATTATCAAGACGATCGATCACGTAGACATTGGACAATGGTTCTCTCTTTTTTGAACTTACGCCCTTGTTCGTACAGTCAAGAAAGTTCGAAGTAAAGAAGATAAGATAATTATAGTTCCCCTTCTTTTGGAATGTTTTTAACTGGTTACGTCATATCAAACCTAAGTATAAGATAACCTTCTCATTCATATTTTTTGACTCATGGTTTACGAGTCCCAAAGAAGGTACAACTAACGTCGGTCTGAATTAACGTCATCCTCCTACCTAAAATGTCGTTAACATTTTTACATTTATTCTGAAATTTTGACTAAGTCCTTAATGTATAATATTTACTTCGAAACTAAAATTAAATCTGTTAAGAGTATCCCATATTACGTGTAATAAGTGCTACAAGACGGAAACAATGCTAACTTTATCATCGCTATTGAAGTCCTTTGGGACCTTGTCTTCGTGGACAAAGAATAGCTTAATGGAGAGGATTACTAATATTATTAAAATACGTGATCCAATTAAATTTTACATTTATAATGTTATAAAATTTCAAATTCAATAATCTATCTTTGTAGAATTTTCATCTTCACCTTAATAGACGTGGTTTATATCGTATAAGAATGGATAAGATCAAGTTTACAAGGATGATTATTTCGTAAATGTACTTTCTACGAAAATTGTTGTATACGACTAGAAACAGGAAAACGTTTATATTATAAGTTAGTAATTTTAAAATTTTTATTTGTTATATGTTTTTAAAATTTGGGTTATTGATTGTTGACAATTACAAAACTATAGAAAGGAAGTCCAGTGGACGGGTAGACCATCCAATAGATAAAAGAAATGAAAAATATATCTTTTGATACTTTTGTTATTTACATAAAATAATGAACGAAAGAATCATCTTCCTTTTGAGTACTCTGTAATTTCATGTAAAATTTAAAAAAATTTTTTCTTGAAAATTTATAGACAAGAGAAACCTTTCTTACTTCATGTGCGGTTCAACTCAGTACTTCTCTTTACAGTCACACTAGACACCGTCGACGAACGAAGGGACCCTTCCGTCCCCGACCAATCCTCATGTCATCGATCGTTTGGGGAGTCGCGAGGTGTTTCAGTGATCACCCTTTTCTTGTTTCCGGAAAGGTTACGTTGGTTGTGTCTACACGGGTTTCCGTTTGACAGTCTTCGTCAATTCTACTGTCGATGAGTGTCAAGTAATAAAGGAAGAGTGTCCAGTGACCCACTGTTCGACCCAGTCACACGAAACAACCGACAGGGTTAGGAAGGGGTGGGGGATAAGTTAAATTTATTCCCCTTTCCCGAGGTAACCTATTTGATTCCATTTGTTGTGTAAGGTGTATGAGTTTCTACGGTCTTATACCGTAAATAAAAATGAAACCTGATTTGAATCTGAATATACATGTGTGTTGAATGAAATGGGTTCATTCTTCTCTCGACGTAACGACATAGAGTGATTATCTCCTTCGTTTACAAAAGTTAGTTTGTTTTTTATATTGGATAATACATGATTCTTAGAATGTACTTTCCGTATTGTGTCATCTTCTAAAAGGAAAGAGAAATTACCTTTTTTCTTAAAAAAGTGTAATTTTTTTTCCATTTTTTAATCAACGAAAGACATTTATAAACTTTACATTTAATTTAATTTACTCAGACATCTACTGGACCAAACACTACTAACAACATCACAAAATTCCGATATTAAGTTTTATTATATAGTTAGTTTTACCGTTATCAAATTAATTTAGAAAATACTACATTATGTGTATTTTAAAATCGTTACTGTTATACCGATGAGTATACTACTGAAAGATAGGACAATACTTTAATTATGTTATTTTCAATGATCCTTACTCCTTATTTTGTCACCGATTCTTGTAACAGATATCGGTTCACCTATACCCAAGTTTAGGGTAGAGAGGGTAATTGATCGATATACCGACCTGTGTAGGACTTTGGAGAGAACTCGGTATCACCGATGTATAAATACCTAGTTCAATAATACTGTTATTCATCTAGTCAGATAGTGTAACAATGTTCTTATTTATTCATGAATCTTATCGTCAACCGTATACGATTCATAAGTTGTTTACTGTCGAGAATGTACAGTAGTTTAAATCATGTATGCTTTGACTTAACTTGGTGGTGAGTTCCACACTTTATGGAACCAATTAGTACTGTTCAATATCAATACAATAATCTTTCTCCTAAAAATTTTAGAGTTTAGGTAAGTTCAAGTTCGGAGATTTAGTGATTTGGATTCTTTAGTCCCCAAATGTCAGAGGGAATTATAAAAGATAGAAAATAAATCAGAGGTGACTTTCGACGTATATAACTATTTAGAAAATAGTAATAAAGATTTGATAAGGTGGGATAAATTTCTAAGGAAAGATTCTATAGGTCGGTTTTATTATTCGGGGTAAACTTTCCGATTTTTACACCTTATTAGTAATTCTACTCATGTACTTACCAGTCCGTATTGTTATATCTCCGATTCTCCTTGTGAATTCCACACTTATCTGGACGGAATTTAACGGTAATTGTCGACCTTCGGAGTCGGTTTATTGAATAAGAGAGATATGGATTTAAAGGAATAGTCATTTTGTCTCTAATTATGGAGACAAAATGTATGACATTACCTCGTCCTGGGATACCCGAGAAGGACACTATCTGAGAAGGGGAGGTATAGGAGACAAAGTCAAGAGACTTCATGGATCTATTATCATAGACCTTGTGTAAAGGACTGAACAAAACACCTACTATTTGGGGGTAGTTTACCTTCTATAATCAAAGGACTACTGGTACTCCTCCATCAAGGGTCAGGATGGCCTCGGTCTCTTAGCTTTTATACTGTGGTGGGACAATGAAGTGATAGTTGGTTTAGTTTCTTAATACACGTTTGACTAGTGTATAAACGTTAAAGGGAGGGAGTGGACCGGAAATTGTTACAAAAGGACTTTGGATAGTCTTCCAAACTTGTAATCGACAGGACCTGAGGAACGAACCACGGGACGTAATTATGACGTGAAACAAAACGGTGTTGAAGACACCACCGAGTCTACCATTTCGTAGACGGATGTTACGCCCTCTGGGCCCAAGTCAGGGACTCAGCCCTTCTAGGGGACCTCTTCCTTTACCGTTGGGTGAGGACATAAGAACGGACGTTTTAGGGTATCTACCTCCTCGGACCATCCGATGTCAGGAACCCCAGTGTTTCTCAGCCTGTGCTGACTTACTGAAGTGAAAGAAAGAAAAGAAAGAAAGAACGAAACGGTGTTGGGTCACAGTCGTCCATGACGTAGATCCGTTCACCTGGGTTCAAACCAAACCATTGTCAAGGAGTATCCAATGACCTTTTATACCGTGTGTTTCGTGAATTCGTTTCAGTCGTATACAATAATTAATGGTTTATGACAGAAAGGAAAAGTATATAATGGACGATCAGTGATGGACGAAGACACAGAAAGGGGTTTAAACTGATGAAGACTAAGAGAGAAAGGAACCGGTGAAGATTCCTTCAAGTGTGTAAATATAGTAAAATAAGAAAAGTTAATATATACGAAGAAAGTCTGATAAAAGAGTAATTACAAAAGGGATCATAAGATAAAAAAGGGTTAAAGGTGTTGAGCATAGTACGTGTAATAAAGAAATAAAAAACGTCACTACAATAAAGTATTCTAGTTGTAATTATTCTCGTTTTGTTGCAATACGGAAAAAATTTCGACACTATTATATTACATGACTAAGAGAATATAAACCTTTTATACGTTTGGATTGGTTCTGTTGGATTCTAAGTTTCGTCAGTTATCCGGTTCAAGTTATGGTACAAGATTAAAACGGGTTGTTGAGGAAGGTTTTATCCTCCTTTCATTAACGAGATTCATGATTGACAAATAAGTTCTATTGAAACAATTCCTTGTCTTTCTCCTCTCTTTGCCTTTAATATGGATAACACCATTTAACACCCCCACCTCTTTTCTTATGTGTATTTAGGACACCGAAATTTTTATTTTTCTTCTTCTTCTTCTTCCGACCCTTTCAGCGACATAGGACTCTGTGTTTGGGACTCCTTGGGAGAGATTCTTTTACCGGGATCCTTTAAAGAATAATTTATTCTATGTTTTATATAAATGGTCAACTAAAGATAACTGATTTTTTAGTGTGTAGATTTATGTTTAAAGTAATTTTTAAGAAAAGATGGGGATAAACAAAAGTCTTGTAAAAGTGTTGAGATGGATAACTCATAACTGATATAAGGACTTTAAATTTCAGTAGAGTAAAGTAAGATTGTTGAGTTTGTTCATGACACCATTTAATTGACACAAATTGTCGAAGTAACAAACAAACAGAGTGTAACGGATTATGTCATAACATAAGAAAAGAGGATTCAAAGTATTAGTCTGATGTGACGAAGTTCCTGCTATGTTGTCTTTTGTAATCTTTTTAGGGGTTTGATGAGTTTCGGGGCTCGGGAGTTTTTTTTTTTTTTTTTTAGATCCAACCCCTTTGATAGTCCTTCATCCACTTAATCGTGAAACCAAGGACGTGTCACTGGGTACTCCTGGTCGTACTCTGTTTGTGTTTTTGGGGTATATCCAAAACCTTTAGACTCCCGTCCTCCTTTGACACGGAGGAACTTATCTTGGGTCCTATTACTGTTTGGGGTCGTGATAGAGTTCTCATCTCATTTTTACCGACGACTCACTTGGATGTCTCTACTGGTTGCTGCTGGAGTATCTTGTCATAAAATTAAGGAGTCGAGAGGCCACGAAATGTACTTTTAAAGTTTCTGATAAGGATTGCCTGAATATAGGACCACTGGGTCTATCTTTCACCGGACCTACACATCGACTTCGGAACACTAACACAACCCCTCGTATTCTCTCAACTCTTGAAATACATGTTGACCTTTCGTTTGTGACCTCCTCCTCCAGGACCTTGTGTCCGAAAGTATATCTAAGTCCTGTGGGGGTATGATATTTTGTCATTCTATGATTCCAATAAAACAAACACGGGATAGAATGAACTTTGTTGTTTTAGTTTCCTAAACTCCCTATTTATGAAATCTCTCTGTTATATAACTTCCCCGTTAAAAATCGTTCTTTTTTTATAAAGGGAGGATAACTTGTGACTCCGTCCTTATGTATTAAATTCTTATATTCTATCGAAAATTAACTTTATTTCAATGTAACGTGTGAAATTTGAATGTGCCACAATAATTATACACGGTTGATACAGGGTTATTTCTACTTTTTTGAAACATTTTTTCTTTAATTTTAGAAAAAAGTACGTTAACTGTAAAGATATATGGTAATCTTATAAATTTGAATCCATAATAGAACTTGAAGTGACTCATATTCTTGATATAATGAGGAAATTCTCATGAAGTTAGTTATCAATTAAAGTTTGTTCACAGATAACATTAATGTCAAATATTTCAGTAAAACACGAACTGTTGTGGTTCGGGATCTTTTTATTATTATTATTTGGAATCAAAAGGTTAATTTACTTCTTCTGGCTTCTTTATCATAGGTAAAAGGTTAGCTCCTACTAAAAGTTAGTCAATCGTTTTATTATCTACAATCAAAATAAGATCACTACCTTAATATAGTTAAACAATTTAATAGTGATGAATTCTGGTAGACAGTACGTGAATCGGGATCCAGATCGGGTTATAAGAAGAACACCTTGTGTCTTTCCTAACAGATACTCACACGGGAAGAAATTCTGGAAAACTATAAAAGTGTTGACTCATATATACGAGACATGACGGAATATGATTAATACAATAAAGTCTTATAAAGGTACTGTAGGGTCCTGTCATTGGGAAAATTCATATGAATGTAATTATCTGTTATAGTATGTAGTCAGAAGTTACTTTATGTGTATTTACAGTGGAGAGAAATAGTTTACACTGGACTTTTGTTGCACGAATTTCGGTTTCCCGAAAACTCTATAAAGTTATTAGAAGTTCTTTAGTTTAGAATGTACTTTGACTTCCTTTTGTAGCTTACAGTAACTCGTTATTTCGAGGTAAGACAGTCACGGGATGGAGACTCGTCTTCGGAATCCTACAAAGAGAAGGTCAAAGAAGTGGTCCCGGTGACAGTCGACGGGACAGAGGGGTTCTTTTGGAAGACCGTAATTCACCCACAGACTTCCGAGACCGTCGACGAAATTTAGTCCTTATGACCGTGAAAAAACGTCTTGGATTATTTACTTTATATCCTTAATACATCGATTAAAAGTGACTCACCTTTACAGATTTGATATATACGGTTTTTTAAATTGTCACGTGTAAAGTACCAAGGAAGTCGGAAGGAGTAGGTCGTGTATTTGGAAACCATACACCGGTCTTGTTTTCCGTCAGGATTCTTTTCTATCACACAGTGGTAAATAAATTGTTTTTCTTACGAATATATTTATATGTGTATCTACAAATGTATTTATGTTCATATATTTATCTACAAATACATGACCTATACTAAAATTTATATTTTTTGTGATTAAACACTTAAGTAAGAAAGGAGGACTTTTGTTGGGTTTGTAAAAAGGAGAAAAGTTTTATAGAAAGTCTCTAGATCGAGACAGAACGGACACCGAGTGATGTGACTGGAGAAGACGATTCGACGACGGTACGAGGACTACTCGACACCAGGTCCGTGGCACCACTTCCACTATGAGACAGACCCAGTGTAGATGAACGTGTAAATCGAGGAGATCCATCCAGTCTTGTTTGACTCCTATTCGGACATCCCTTCCCTTTTTTGTTTTGTCATGATGGTCGGAACATTCGTTGTCGGTTTTTAGATATACTGACCTTACTACCCTCCTATTTAATCTAATTAGCCTTTTTTTAGACCAATTATTCAAAACATGAAATAACAGCTAAAGTCTAGTTTTAGTTCTGTTTATTGAAAGTATGTTTCTAAAGATTAAACAACAAACTAAACTAGTTCAAATTGAGTCAACGATTTATGATTTCGGTAGGATATATAACTGTTATTACCGATTGTAAATGACTCAATAAAGATGTATTTCTATTTACGTAACACATGTACATTAAACGTCAACGAGATAAACCCCCCTCATAAGTTAAGACGAGACCTATTGTTGTTTTGTTTATCCTACCTACCCGAAGTAATCGGTGTTCTTGGTTTCTATCATTCAATTATTGCACTCTTCACAGTCTGTCTTGCATTAATCTCGTACAGATACTTGTATCTAACCTCTTCCGTCACCGTGGGGTGAACTCATGAGAAAGGACCTTTTAGGGTACCTGTCTCCTCGGACCATCCGACGTCAGGTACCCTATCGCTTCTCAGCCTGTGCTGACTCACTGAAGTGAAAGTGAAAAGTGAAAGTACGTAACCTCTTCCTTTACCGTTGGGTGAGGTCACAAGAACGGACCTCTTAGGGTCCCTGTCCCCTCGGACCACCCGACGACAGGTGACCCAGTGTATCAGCCTGTGCTGACTTCGCTGAATCGTCGAATCGTCGTCGTACTTGTATCTATCTTTTCCCATCTTTCTGTTTTATCTGTCTAAATGATTTATTGTTCGTTTTGTTGTAGATAAATGATATCTGATCTACATTTAATTCGTACTCTGTGTGTTAGCACTCTAGAAATTGACTGGTGGGTAACGACTGAGAGTAAAACCTAGGAGACGACCTATTTTAGGTGTCGACGGGTATCCGGTGGACCCCTCGTATCGATAACTGGTTCACATAGACGGTGGTCGATAGAGGGTCTAGTTCACACACAGTCACAGAGTGGATGTAAAGTAGACAATCCGGGTTAAAGTTGAGACCAGGACCATTGGCGTAGTTGTCGTCCCTTCCCACTACGGTGTGACTCTCTCCTACGCAGATATAGTCTCTAAGTCCATTACACCGGGAAGTTGGGTGGACATGAACTACGTATAATTGGACCGGGTAGAGAAAAACGTATGTAACATGAACCACAAAATTTACCTAATTTATTTGACATTAAACGTGTAGAAGACAAGGTACTTGAGTTTTGTCGGATAGTTCCGTATATGAACTTCAGATGATTATGTAGTTTCATTAAAGAGTGTATTATTGTATAAATGTAAAATTAGGAACTTTGTTGGGAAACTTTCCACACTGATAACAAGGGTAATATTTCTGTTCCTTCGGTTTTATCCCTCCCATTTCGTTGAACAAGGAGGTCGAACAAATGATGAAGTATTTCGAATCTATACGACGGATTTCATAATATATTTGAAGAAAAAATTTGACACCTTGAGTTCAAAATTGTTTTTTATACTCCTTCGTAATTAAACTATTAATTTCTCATGGTTCCAGGAATATAATAAGATTTTTTTCCTTATAATTTATTGAAACTTGAAACAATGTTTTAGATATTGATTTATACTTACGAGATTTAATCCGACACCATTACTTTGGTTTTGGGATACATATATGACTTTTTATAACTTGCCATGTGAAGTTAAGACACCATACAATTAATATAAAGTTATTTCGATCAAAATTACATTCTCTAAGTTAATTTTTATCTTTATGTCTCATATAGAGTTCTTATTCGTCTAATTTTTTCTCCCTCCAAAAGTCCTTTTCAGTCCTTCTTTCCATTTTTGTTATACTTAATTTTTATATCATTTATCTTTAAAAATAACTTAATTATTTACTGACTTTTAAAATTTATACGTAAACTCTCCTTCTATGACAAAGAGTAATCGTATAAAAAGTTTATAATTAACAATAGTACACGTAAATACGAAAATAATGTTTTATATAAAATTTTCCGACCACATATGATTAGTCTATTAGAACTTTTTTTTAAAACTTAGTAACACGATTTAGTGAAGTCAGTACAGGTTGAGAAACGCTGGGGTACCTGGTGTCGGACGGTTCCGAGGAAACTGGTATCGTAAGAGGTCCGTTCTTATGACTTCACCCAACGGTACATGAAGAGGTCCCCTAGAAGGTCTGGGTCTCTAACTAAACCTAAGTGAATCCAGAGGACGTGGACGTCCATCGAAGAAAATGGTGATCACGATGGACCTTTCAAGAAACTTAGTGATTCGATTGTGTTTTGTAATGTTTGAGGTAAACATGCCTCAACATGTTTGAGACAAACGACATTCACCTTAATGATTTAGGTTTCTTGTACATAAGAAAATGTCTAAAACTATTTATAACGGTTTATCAAGGAATCTTCATTACATGACCAGAGGATGTACCGGGGGGTACAAGGGACGGAGAATTATAAGTCTGGGAACACATCAGGGGAAAAAATAGATTTTTTTTTTATCCTAAGAGTAAAATAGAACTTCGACACAGTATAAATAAAGTAATATAATAAACCAGAACACAGTCAAGAATGACAGAATCTTTACAGGTTCTGTTAAGTTGACTTCATTTATACTGTCTTTTTCCCTTTATGTAATAGAATGTAGAAAGGATATCATTTCGTGGTTTCGGTTTTAAGTCGTTGTTTCTCGTGTTATAATAGTTATTCTCTCTTTGTACTCATCACCCTGTCCTATAATGTATACAAAGTTGGGGAACATAGTACTACCATCAACGTAGGAGATTATCTCCATTTTTGTAAAATACATTCGAATGAAGACTCTATATAAAGGGAGAATAACCTTCCTTCTACATAGACCTTGTACCCTTTTGAATATATAGGTTACTTTACCCATTTCTTCCCGGGTTTTCCATCTCGGTAC
The DNA here is from genome assembly GCA_006410555.1 of Capra ibex. Classification (NCBI taxonomy): domain Eukaryota; kingdom Metazoa; phylum Chordata; class Mammalia; order Artiodactyla; family Bovidae; genus Capra; species Capra ibex. The sequence continues at coordinate 1,983,334 of SJYO01017713.1, read as the reverse complement.
TACACAGATCGATTGTATCATCAACAATAACAAGAACAACAACAACAAGTCATTGAGTCGACACAAGTTGAGACGTTAGGGTACCTGACGTCGTGCGGTCCGAAGGGACAGGAAGTGGTAGAGGACCTCTAACGAGTCTGAGTACAGGTAACTCAGGCACTCCGGTAGGTTGGTAGAACAGGAGACAGTAGGGGAAGAGGATTAACTAAGGAACCCAATTCATCGACATTCACCTTAATGATTCAGGTTTCTTGTACATAAGAAAATGTCTAAACCTATTTATAACGGTTCATCAAGGAATCTTTATTACATGATCGGAGGATGTACCGAGGGGTACAAGGGATGGAGGATTATAAGTCTGGGAACACATCAGGAGAGGGTGTGACATAGTCTTATTCAGATACACTGGTTTCTTCTACCGTCTTCACCATAATACAATGTAGACTCTAATCTAATACTGTTTGTCGTGTCGAAGGTAAAACGAGAGAAGGAGAAAACCTAGTGATCGATTACGAACTTGTCGTGATGTCTCTTCGGGTGCACGGTTCCTTGACTTCGGAGACCTGTTTACATTCATACGATTCTCCGTCTAAAAGGTCGGATCAGTTGGGAATTTACTAACGTTGGAGGTGACTGTGGAACTGAATTCGAAGTACTCTCTGAGACTCACTCTTGATGGGTTAATTTGTTAAGGGTCTAGTGGGGTGTCTTTGACCCTCTATTATTTAGAAACAACAAAAGTTAATGATATAAACCCCCATTAAACAATGTGTCGTTATCTATTATGGTTATTTTATTTTAAAAATTTTTGGGTTTATATTTTTTTCCTTACTCACACGAACAGAAGGGTGTAGAAATAGTTGTAACCGATAAGGATCGAAATATAGAGGAGTAATTAATTATCCCTTTTTTATGATAGAGTAACGAATATAAATAAATTAAGGATCACTTTGACTAGAGGAAATAAACCGAACTGAGAAAATTAAAAAGAAAACAGTATATGAATGAAAAGTACAGGAAACGAATAAAAAGATGACTTCATGAATGGGAAAGGATAACATTATAGTGGAGTACCGTTTATCTTCACCTTTTTCTCCTTTATCACTGTCCAAAACAAAAGAACCCGAGGTTTTAGTGACGTCTGTCATTGATATCGGTACTCTAATTTTCTAAGACCAAGAATCTTCCTTTCGATAGTGTTTGGATCTGTAGTATAATTTTTCGTCTCTGTAGTGAAACGGACATTTCCGGGTGTCTCACTTCCGATGCCAAAAAGGTCATCGCCACATGTCTACACTCTCAACCTGGACTTTCGTCCGACTCGTAGTTTTTTAACTACGAAAGTTTATTACCACGGTTTCTTCTGAGTTCTCGAGGAACCTGATGTTCCTCTAGTTTGGTTAGTTAGGATTTCCTTTGGTTGGGATTTATAAGTAACTTTCCTGACTACGCCTTCGACTTCAAGTCGGTGGACAATACTTGTCGGTCGAGTACCCTTTTCTGAGGTTAAGACCCTTTCTGACTCCCGTTATCTTCCCTTACTGTCTCCTACTCTACCAATCTACCGTAGAGATTAAGTTACCTGTACTTAAACCCGTTTGAGAACCTCTGTGACTTCCTGTCTCTTCGGACAACACGACGTTAGGGAGCCCAGTGTTTCACAGTCAGTATTGAATCTCTGACTTCTCACGATATAGTTCAAAGTCAAGTCAAGTCAGCGAGCCAGTACAGGTTGAGAAACGTTGGGGTACTTAACGTCGTGCGGTCCGGAGGGACAGGTAGTGGTTGAGGGTCTCAAGTGAGTTTGAGTACAGGTAACTCAGCCACTACGGTAGGTCGGTAGAGTAGGAGACAGTAGGGGAAAAGGAGGACGGGGGTTAGGGAGGGTCGTAGTCTCAGAAAAGGTTACTCAGTTGAGAACCGTACTCCACCGGTTTCATGACCTCAAAGTCGAAGTCGTAGTAAGGAAGGTTTCTTGTGGGTCCTGACTAGAGGAAATCTTACCTGACCAACCTAGAGGAACGTCAGGTTCCCTGAGAGTTCTCAGAAGAGGTTGTGGTGTCAAGTTTTCGTAGTTAAGAAGCCGTGAGTCGAAAGAAGTGTCAGGTTGAGAGTGTAGGTATGTGCTGATGACCTTTTGGGTATCGGAACTGATCTACTTGGAAAGAACCGTTTCATTACAGAGACGAAAACTTATACGACAGATCCAACCAGTATTGAAAGGAAGGTTCCTCATTCGTAGAAAATTAAAGTACCGACGTCAGTGGTAGACGTCACTAAAACCTGGGGGTTTTTATTTCAGACTATGATAAAGGTGACAAGGGGTAGATAAAGGGTACTTCACTACCCTGGTCTACGGTACTAGAGTCAAAAGACTTACAACTCGAAATTCAAATAATATATAATTTACATAATAGAGTAAGAGATTATAAATATAACACTTCTAAAAAGGGATAAACAGAATAAAGGGACAAGTAAAAACGATTACGTAAAATCTAAATCTTCCAAAATTTTAAAAATACATGAGTTTCGACAGTCAGAAAAGGAAATACCTAAGGTAGGAAAAAACGTACCTGTATTTCTACGGATAAGTGGTGATGAGACCCAATCTATAAAATTACGTACGAAAGAAGATTTACAAAATACCTAGGTGCAAATTCAACTTTAGAAATTAAATCGACTTTGACCACTGAACATATTTTTTCATTAAATAGAAAAACGTTTACTTATCTCCCTACCAATTGAAATTTTTATTACTTTTCTTTTTTAATAGGTCCATTCGTGTTGTATTGTTTTACGTTATGACATAAATTTAAACAAGTAATAATGATAGTGATTATCAATGTTTACTAGTAGATCGGTCTTAACTATACGGTCATAGATAGCTATCCGGTCTTAGACACGGTTTATGAGTTTTATGATCATAATTATCGACATAAAACGTCTGTTTATGAGACTTCGAACCTTTCCAATTTACTGAACGGATTCCGGTGTGACGTTTCTTCACGACCTCGGTTCTAATCAATAATTATAGGGTTACGTCATTAAGACAGAATTACTTACCGTTCTCAAGGTAAATACTAGGTCGACGTCTATTAATAGTTTAATAGGAGGTAAAATCTAATTGATCTACCTATATCAAAATCTATACTGATTTAAATCTAGATTAGTTTTAAAGATTTTGAGATTTTCTTACTTTACGGAGTAATTATTTGTCAAAACGAGATACTTAGATCTTATTGACATTAAATTTTTTTATTCGTTAATGTAAACACTTACCGTGTAATTTTTAAAATCTTAGTTTTAAGCGAAATTTTATTAAACAAAGTTTGTGTTTTCATACACAATAAACTATCGATAGTTATCTTCACAACACTTTTCAGTTTTTTGACATTCAACGTTCTTTTCCTACCCATTTTTCCTGTCGTCTCATCTTCGCCTACAAAAGTCATGGACTTTACACTCTGTCTTTTCGTATGTAAATTTGGAACCAGAATGAAAAGGTAGACAACCACCCTTCCCGTTATGAATATTCTCTGTCTTGATACAAGGATTCGTTATCCTCAGTCGAGATAAGTCTATGCGTAGTCTTATTCCAGGAGTATACGTACATGTCCGGTTCTTCGACCTCCCTATAAAACCATTTCAGAGTTTTAAGGTGTACAAAAAAATTGTTTCTGTATGTTCGAAACCAGAAAGACACTGAAGGAAAGATTAATGGATCTTGGAGTAAGACTCACTCATTACGTCAGTCTTTGTTCTATTCTTCTGTCCACCCTACGTAGACTCTTACTTCAATTTCCATCATTAATGATTTTACGAAACTGTAAACTACTGATACAGTTTTAAGGACGAATACTTGTTTTGATATCAGAACCGACTTAATCTCTTACACCAACTCTAAAATGGATCACACGGTTGTTGTTTATTCGTCAGTCCCGTTACGACAATACCATTAAAAAGTTGAATTTAAGATATTTTGTGAAGTTTTAAGATATTTTAAGATATTTTGTGAACGTAGTGACGATTTCACTACGTTCAACGATGTCTTATTGTCGAGTTAAAGATCTTGTAATCTCTCTCTTTTTCCATGATACAAATAATCAGTCCCAGGTTGTGTCTCTGTCTTTCGTGTATCATAAAGCTTGTCCTTGTAGATTGTATTCGATAATCACTGTCTCCTGATCTCACTGTCCTTTAAACAGAACAAATCAGTGATTCGGGCGAGACTGAGAAACTCTGAGGTACCTGACGTCGTACAGTCCGAGGGGACAGGATGTGATAGAGAGTCTCAAACGAGTTTAAGTACAGAGAATTCAACCACTACGATAGATTCGTAGAGTAGGAGACGGCAGGGGAAGAGGAGGACGGCAGTCAGAAAGGGTCGTAATCCCGGAAGATGTTGTTCAATCGAGAAGCGTAGTCCACCGGTTTCATGACCTCGAAGTCGAAGTTGTAGTGAGAAAAGTTACGTATAAGTCCCAACCAAAGGAAATCCTAACTAACCAAACTAGAAAACCGTTAGGCTCCCTGAGAGTTCTCAGAAGAGGTCGTAGTGTTAAGTTTCCATAGTTAAGAAGCCGTGAGTCGGAAGAAATAACAGTTTGAGAGTGTAAACATGTACTGATGACCTTTTTGGTATCGAAACTGATATACCTGGAAACAGTCGTTTCACTACAGAGACGAAAAATCATGTGATAGATCCAAAGAGTATCGAAAAGAAGGTTCCTCGTTCGTAGAAACTTAAAGTGTCGACGTCAGTGACAAACGTCACTAAAACCTCGGGTTCTTTTATTTTAGACAGTGACAAGGTGAAAAAGGTGAAGATAAACGGTACTTCACTACTTTCGACTCTTCAAGTTCTCTTGTGACTTCTTATATACTTATCGTCTCTATCGCTCGGGTCATGAGGATCCGGAATCTGTCTTACGGGTTCCTTCTATGGACTGGGTTCCGACCCTAGGTCTGGTGTGACTCCCGTGTCAACATTGAGTGATCTACAACTTCATCAGCGACTCCGTCACGTGTCGGCCTAAGTGACAATTATACGGAAACCTCGTGGTCTCCTTCGGTAGATGTCCCTCCATGGATTAACGATTGTGGAGTGATTTTTCGGTGAGTGTTCCTTATACGAGTTCCTTTGGTAAGTGTTCTTCCACGGGTGACCATTATGAGACGACACTTCGACGGGTTCCGTCCACGGTCCTTTACTTAACACCTAAACTGTGACACTCCCTTATTTGACTATTGATGGTACGATACACAATATCTAACTTAATACGGAGAACGTTTTTCATACTTTCATACAACTTCAGGATTGGGAACCATGGACATTGACACCGTCTACATTAGTTTAATTATAATCCAGTAACCATACCCACGATTAGATTTTGCTGAGCACAGAAATAGTCTTCTCTCTTTAAACTTGTACCTGTGTGTGTCTTAAGTTACAGTACACTTCTAGGTCTGTACCTTCCTCTACCGGTACATGTCTACTTCCGTCTCTAACCTCAATGCGACGGTGTTTAGTTCTTTACAGACCTTGATAAGCTTCTACCTTCTCTGTTCCCTCCTAGAAAGGGATCTCCTAAATCTACCTCATGTTCCAACGATTTGTCGAACTAAAGTCTGAAAATCGGAGGTCTTGACACTCTTTTTTTTTAAGACGATAAAATTCGGTGGTTCAAATACCATGAAAGATATCGTGATGACATTTTTATTATATGGTACATAAAAGTCAAACTAAGAACTGTAAAGATTTTAGGACTACCACCCTAAGACTCCGTTTGTGATTGTCTATGGTACACTAATCAAATTAAAACGGAGAGAATTTAGAACTACTAATTGTAAGATAAATCTGAACCTTAGTGTCTTGGTCCTTCCTTTAGAACTCCTGAGTTCCGTTTAGAGTAAAATGATTTCGTTTGAAAATCTTTAACTTCGTATCAACTGAATGTTATAATGTAATTGAAGTCCACATGTCGTAACATTAATATTTATGTTATGTGTATGTCTTCTTATGTTTATAGTATTCACATGTAAGTTAGCTAAACGTGTATCACTTATGGACAAATTGATTTGGTGGTCCAGTTCTTTCCTTTGTCGTTGTGTACCGGAGAAAGTCAGGGATTGTAAGAAGTCGATATAGGTGAGAGGACTGAAGATTGTGTTACAATACAAAAAGGACCGTATATATAAATATGTATATATATATATATATATATATATATATATATACATTACCTTATAATGAGTCGGTATTTTTTCTTCCTTTACGACAGTAAACACTGTTGTACCTACTTGGAACTCCCATAATACGATTCACTTTGTTAAATCTGTCTCTTTCTGTTTATAGTGTATAAAAGTGATCATGCACAATAGATATTTTGTTTTGGTCACTTGTTCGTACACACACACACACACACACATACGTACACGAATAAACAAGTCAGTACGGATTGAGCAGAACTGGGGTACCTGACATCGGTCGGTCCGAGGAGATAGGTACCCGTAAGAGATCCGTTCTTGTGACCTTACCCAATGGTACGGGAGGAGGTCTCCTAGAAGAATTGGGTCCCTAACTTGGGTCCAGAGGGAGTAATGTCCACCTAAGAAATGGTAGACTCGGTGGTCCTTTCGGGCTTCTTCGTATTGTTTCGTACTTGTATCAGTATCTATGTCTCTTATCCACTAACGGTCTCCCCTCCCAACCCCTCCTACTCACTTCATTCACTCCCTCTCATTCTCTATGTTTAAAGGTTAATGTTTTATTCAATACCCTTACTTTACGTGTCACACTCCTTACACTAGTTATTATTATACTATAGAAACATATCACTGCCTACCATTGATCTGAATAACACCACTAGTAAAACATTGCATATTTTTATAGTTTAGTGATACAGTACGTAGACCTTGATTGTATGACAACATCATTTGATTTGAAGTTTTTGTTTGTTGAGTATCTTATTTTCTAGTCTGAACGTCAATGGTCTTCACTCCTCACTCCTCCCCATGTTTGAAGGTCAATATTCTATTTATTCATGATCCCTAAATTACGTGTTTTATTCCCGAAGGAACCATCGAGTCGATCATTTCTTAGGTGGACGTTAAGTCCTCTGGGACCAAGTTAAGGACCCAGTCCTTCTAAGCGACCTCTTCCCTATCCGATGGGTACGGTCATAAGAACCCGAAGGGACCACCGAGTCTACCATTTCTTAGGTGGACGTTACTCCCTCTGAACCCAAGTTAGGGACCCAACCCTTCTAGAGGACCTCTTCCCTTACTGATGGGTGAAGTCATAAGACCGGACCTCTTAAGGTACCTGAAATCAGGTACCCCAGTGTTTCTCAGTTTGTACTGACTCGTTGAAAGTGAAAATGAAGTACTACTTATATTAATTACGATGACGAACAATATATATTATGAACGATTATCATACCTAGGATTTTAAAGAGTAGTGTTCCTTTTCAGAAAAAAAGAAAATAAAACATAGACATACTTTACTACCTACAAATGATGAGAATAACGTCATTAGTAAGGTACTACATGTCTTCGGTTTAGTCATTCGAGATATGGAATTTGAATATGTCACGACATACAGACCTCAATCGATACCCCATTAGTATAAAGTTATATATTACCTTGTTTATTTACGTAACATGTGGAACTTGAATGTGTTACAATATGTAGTTAATATCGAATTAAAAAATGTCATTATGTACATAAAATTTTTATCTTCCTTTAACTACGGGGGTTTAAGATCCAACATAGTGTCGGTACTTAACTTCTTTTAATATAAACCGAAACCTTTTGAACAAAATTCAGTTCGTTTTGAAGACTCCTTTCACAGTTCAGTTTGACTCAATTTGAAATTTAAAGATCTTTGTCTCACTTTAGTAAACAAGTCTTTTTCGTAAGTAAAGAACGAGAGTTATTGACTCACGTAAAATATTCTTATATTTTTTTCTTTTTTAAAAACCTTATTTCGACACCAAATATCAGGAATGGAATCTTATTTATGTTGGTAGTCAAGGTTTGTGGGTGAAGACTCTTAGTAGAGGAAATGCAGACATTACTTTTACATTAAATCTCTAACTGTTGAAAAGAGGGGTAATTGTGCAAACATCCAAAGTTCATCTTTATAGTAAAGAAGTCAGACCGTCCTGACCTGTGTAAGATTCCTAAGAGGGTACGGTGATGGTAGTGACGATGGAGCCGTCGATTTCGGAAAGGATTCTGTGGATTAACGAAATCATGGGTTTCAAGACACCCCCACACACTTGCTCACACATACACACACACGTGCACACACATACTGGTTACCGTTGTCACTAATTCCCAGATCTCTTATTTATCTCAGTTATTCTTATAATATCTTTAAAGGTAGGGGTTTTTACTAGGAGGCACTATGTCTTTCTTCCCCCGAATTAATTTATTTTCCTAAGTCTCCTACTCTTCTTTTTTTCTATGACACCTTTTAATCCTTGGAGTCCGTGGATAAAGAGTTTGTTAATCCTGTAAAATAATTCCTTGCAGTCTAAAAGACTCGATTCAGACTCATTCTTTCTTTTTGATTCTACACTACTTCGATTAGTACGGATTTAATTGAGTAGTGCATAAGTAATTATAAATCTTTGGAATGTCTCTATCCTGTTTACTTAATTTAATTCCCATTACCCTACAATTTGTTCTCAAAAGGATGACGGAGTCTCAAAACTGTCTTCGTAGTCACCAACTCTTATTCTCCACAGTCCATTACGAGATAAGATTTCGTTCCTTGATATACTAGACCCGTCTCTTGCATTTACATGTATTACCAAGTCGTGTGTAATAGGAAAGTGGATGTGGGTGTAATACATTCTTTTGCACTTTTAAAAGACCCGTACAACCCTACTCACGAATAATTATTACATCCAGAGGTCCGGGGATAGGAGTCTCTAAAACTAAGAATTCCAGACCTGAGGGTCTTTATATGTAATGATCCATAGTGTTTACTAAGGTTAGTGTTCTTAAGACCCCTTAAACCTACGTACACCAAATACATGGTCTGAAACCTTTTGTAACTTGATCTTACTACTCTCGGTTCCTTTCTTTCCTGGTACATGAACTTCATGATATTGTCTTCTTGACTAAACCACTAATTTATTTACCCCATACCCAATCTTTGTCGTCCGTTCCAATTCGGAATTTACAGTTTAAACCCATTTCTTCTTGTTCTGTCATAATTTTCTTTTACTTTAATCTTATACTCTCCTTTCGTCTCGACGCTCCTTATACTTCCCAAGACTATTAATTTCTGACCATTGTCTTTAGTTACTTCGACCGATCTTGATTTGTACTCCCGACGGTAACCCTTAACACTTCTTATGTCGTTTGACCTCCCATATACAAGGTAGGTCTCCCCCTTATTACCACATTACTCTCCTACTTTCAAGTCACAACGGGTAAGACTAAAAAAGTTATGTCCGGTCATTAAAAAACGTACTTTAGAGGGACAAAGATATTCGATTACGACGACGACGACGACGACGACGCAGCGGAGTCAGTACAGGCTGAGACACGTTGGGGTATCTGTCGTCGGGTGGTCCGAGGGAACAGGGACCCTAAGAGATCCGTTCTTGTGACCTCACCCAACAGTAAAGGAAGAGGCTACGTACTTTCGCTTTTCACTTTCCTTCAACGAGTCAGTACAGGCTGAGAATCGCTGGGGTCCCTGACGTCGGATGGTCCAAGGAGACAGGTACCCTAAAAGGTCCGTTCTCATGACCCCACCCCACGGTAACGGAAGAGGGATATTCGATTATTGATTAATGTTTATAATATTATTACACGTTTAGTTTGTTTTAGACATCGAGGGGTCAAAAATGACAGGTATTAGATTGGAGACACACATTTACCTACACACATATGCACAGACATAGATACACACGTATAACGAAATTCAAATACTTAAATTGTCATGTCCGGTCTAGGATATTAGGTGCAAGAAATGTTTGACTTCACTTTGGGTCTAATTTACTACCACAATTTTTTTTTTAGAAACTAAGTTAACCAAACAGATTAACTACGGGGTTCATAGAAAATCTTTCTTCGTAAAAAAATAAAAAACCACATACTAAAAATACAAAAATACCAAAACTCTAGTTAACTATTACTGTAACAACCGAACAGAAAGTAGGGAAGTACCAGAATATGTGTGGTGTCTGTTAATAATTTTCTGTTTGTTCACGTTCGTGAATGATATAACTTATTCTTATTCTACTCACTGTGGTTTACTCTGTATTGACTTGATTACTCCGTACTATACAAATACTATAAGAAACATCAACAGTCCAACGATAGAATTCACAGTCAAGATACTAAAAATCGTATATTTTCCGTTACAGAATTAAGTATGGAAACGATTTTAGTGTACTATAATTATGATGAATCCTCTTCTCCTTTTTAAAAATAGTGATTTTCAACGACGGTGTACTCCTATAAATAATAATATATTACTTTATACCAATATAAAAATTTCTTTATTTTGTGTTCGTAAAGTCTACGAGACCTTTTCTATTTGAATAGGTCTCCACTCACTCAAGATTTTTAGGACCAGGAATGTTTTACATCGGAGTGTTCTCTAAAACAAAGAGTCAATTTCCGTTCGACGTAGTTATGTTTCCGTTTTTAGGAGTAGACATATCTCTCGGAGGAAAAAAAGGACGGGTAGGATTTAAGGAGGAAGAGAAGGAACTGGTGAAAGGAAGGAAAGATTTAATTTGATTTAGAAAAGTACATTTATGTCTACAAAGTTCAATTTGAATGTTGTCAATACAAAACAAAAATTAATAGTAGAAAAAGGTAAGGGTTCAAGAGAAGAGATATCCGTTATTCTTGTAACTCAAATTCGAAATTAGGGTGGGTTTAAGGTGTTATTAGGACCGGTCTCATCCTTCATTAAAGTCCTGGCCTAGTCGTGGTCGAAGTCATACGTCACTCAGGTCCCTTTCGGGACCCGTACTTCTCGTACGAGTAGTTCGACGTATATTGGAAAGGTGTGTGGACGGTAAAAATGGAGCTGGTACCTAGTGTGACTCACCAGAAGGAAGTGGTAAAGGAAGATTTTATTGGTGAGTCAGTAAGGGATGAGTAGTAAAATTGAAAACCTAAAAAGGAATCCAAAAAAAAAGGAGGAAAACATTAATGATTTTTGTTGAATTTACCCTTTATTGACTTTCATAATATTTTGTAATATGTTGACTGTCTGTGTATAAATTTGGTATTTTAAACGATTCAAAACTTTGTATACATGTGTAAAATTTCGTAGTGTTGGTGGTTCTATTACTTGTATATAGGTCTAGAGAGTGGGGAGTTTTTGGTAGAGGTTTCAAAGACACACGAGAAAACATTAGTACGGGAGGACAGGGAAGGATGGAGGATAGAGGTCCGTTTGTGACTAGAAGGATCTAATCAACAGCAACAAGTCATCGAGTCAATACAGACTCAGACGTTGGGGTACGTGACGTCGTACGGTCTGAAGGGACTCGAAGTGGTTGAGGGTCTCGAACGAGTTTGAGGACAAGTAACTCAGTCACTACGGTACGTTGGTAGAGTAGGAGGTAGCAGAGGAAGAGGAGGACGTTAGAAAGGGTCGTAGTCCCAGAAAAGATTACTCAGTCGAGAAGTGTAACCCACCGGTTTCATAACCTCGAAGTCGAAGTCGTAGTTAGGAAAGTTACTTATAAGTCCTGACTAAAGGAAATCCTACCTGACCAAACTAGAGAAACGTCAGGTTCCCTGAGGGTCCTCAGAAGAGGTTGTGGTTCAAGTTTTCGTAGTTAAGAAACCACGAGTTAGAAGAAATACCAGGTTGAGAGTGTAGGTATGTATTGATAACCTTTTTGGTATCGAAACTGATATCCCTGGAAACAACCGTTTCATTACAGAGACGAAAAAATTATATGACAGATCCAAACAGTATCGAAAAGAAGGCTCCTTTTTCACAGAAAATTAAAGTACCGATGTCAGTGGTAGACGTAGATCTGATCAATCCTGAGAGATTTTAAAATACGTTTACCTTAGTTTGTTATGTATGGGAATTACCCAAACAAAGAAGAGGAATTATATTAACAAAACTCTAAGTAGGTATAACAACCCACTTAGTTCTCAATCAAGGAAAAATGACAGTTCATCATAAAAGATATCCTGAAAGGACCACCGAGTCTGCCGTTTCGCAGACAGATGTTACGCCCTCTGGGTCCAAGCTAGGGACCCAGTCCTTCTAGGGGACCTCTTCCTTTACCGTTAGGTGAGGTCATGATAACGGACCTTTTAGGGTATCTGTCTCCTCGGACCATCCGATGTCAGGTACCCCAGCGTTTCTCAACCTGTACTGTCTCGCTGAAGTGAGATAATAAAAGATATATCTATGTGATATTAAATAGATAGACAAGTGGATACCTACCTGTAAAACCAACAAAGGTCAAAAATGAAAACCGAAATCTTTATTTCGACGATATTTGTAAATACATGTTCAGAAGTATTCCTGAAAGTATAAGGAACTTATTGGCTCCTCTCCGACCCGTTATTTGATGTCCATACATATATGGATGGACATATATTTATATTTATGTGTGTGTATACACACACAAACACACATGTATATACATACATAAACAACAACAAGTCAACGATTCAGTACAGACTGAGAAACACTGGGGGACCTGACGTCGTATGGTCCCCTGTCCGGAGGGACAGGGAGTGGTAGAGGACCTCAAACGGGTTCAAGTGCAAGTAACTTAGTCACTACGGTAGGATGGTAGAGTAGGAGACAGTGGGAGAAGAGGAAAACGGAAGTTAGAAAGGGTCGTAGTCCCACAAAAGGTTACGAGTCGAGTCATAACCTCAAAGTCGAAATCGTAGTCAGGAAAGTCACTCATAAGTCCCAACTAAAGGAAATCCTAACTAACCAAACTAGAGGAACGACAGGATCCCTGAGTGTTCTCAAAAGAGATCGTGGTGTCAAACTTTCGTAGTTAAGAAACCACGAGTTGGAAGAAATACCAGGTTGAGAGTGTAGGTATGTACTGACGACCTTTCTGGTATCGAAACTTATATGTCTGGAACCAGTCGTTTCACTACAGAGACGAAAAATTATACGACAGATGCAAACAGTATCGAAAAGAAGGTTCTTCGTTACAGAAGATTAAAATACCGACGTCAGTGGTAAACGTCACTAAAACATTTATATATATACACACATATAAAATCCTCTCATAGTTAATAAAAGGTTTCAAAACTTCGTAAATATAAAGATGGTTGATACATCTTTGGTACATGGTTGATACTCCCAAGGTCAACAAGGTATAAAAGTGATCGTAATTTATACCAGTGTAAAATTTGTGACCTGGAAGATGATGTATACAGCACAATGAATTAAAATCAACATAAACTATAAGGGGATTATAAATCGTAGTTCCGACATATGACAGTGGGACGAATAAATTGAATATTATACCTCTCATGTAGTACTCCTTACGACCTGACCTACTTCGTGTTTGACCTTAGTTCTAACGGTCCTTTTTATAGTTATTGGAGTCTATACGTCTACTGTGGTAGGAATACCGTCTTTCACTTCTTCTTTAGAACTACTTTCGTTTTCTCCTTTCACTTTTTTAACCGAATTTTGAGTTGTAAGTCTTTTGATTCTAGTACCGTAGACCAGGGTAGTGAAGTACCGTTTATCTACCCCTTTGTCACCTTTGTCACTGTCTGAAATAAAACCCCCCGAGGTTTTAGTGACATCTACCACTGACGTCGGTACTTTAATCTTCTGCAAAAGAGGAACCTTCTTTTTAATTATGGTTGATTTACCGTATAATATTTCGTCTCTGTAATGAAACGGTTGTTTCCAGGTAGATCATTTTTGATAACAAAAAGGTCACCAATACATACCTATACTTTGAACCTGGTATTTCTTTCGACTAGTGGCTTCCTAACTACGAAAACTTGACACCACAACCTCCTCTGAGAACTCTCTTGGAACCTGACGTTCCTCCAGGTTGGTCAAGTAGGATTTCCTTTAGTCAGGACTTATAAGTACCCTTCCTGACTACGACTTCGACTTTGAGGTTTTGAAACCGGTGGACTACGTTTCATGACTGAGTGATCTTTTCTGGGACTACGACCCTTACTGACTTCCGTCCTCCTTTTCCCCTACTGTCTCCTACTCTACCAACCTACCGTAGTGGCTGAGTTACCTGTACTCAAACTCATTTGAGGGCCTTAACTACTACCTGTTCCTCCGGACCGTACCTCAGTCTGTGCTGACTCGTTGACTTGACTTGACTGTCTTACTAATCGCGGAAAAGTATACGGTTGACATATAGAGGGAACAATGTCATAAACAGGTTTATTAAATGGACGGGTAAAAAAGAACACACATAAAACGTTTATAGATAATAAACTTCTATAAAGAGGACACACAGTGAACAGAACAGTAAGAGAATTGTTACGGAAAGTTTCTCGTCTTTCGGAATTAAAATTACTTCCGGTTAAATAATTAAATATAAAAACACCTAGTACAAAAACTGTAGTATACATTCTTTCAAACCGATTATGTTCTAGTATTTATAAAGGAGGAAACGAAAACAGATTTTATAAGTTAAAATCAAAAATGTAAAGTCAGATATTAGGTAAAACTCGATTGATGACAAATAACATAATGTATGCTTGGTCAAAAAAATATATGACTATAGGTTAACAAGGTAGTGGTAAGCAGTTTTTTTTCTTTTAGGAAAAAGGTGACTTAAAGAGAACGTTAAAGTAGTTTTCAGTTAACTGGCATATACACACCTAGATAAAGACCTATAAGATAGGACAAGATAACTAGGTTAACAGATGAAACCACGGTTATTGTACGGTAAAAAGTAATGGCGATAAAATAAAAAAACAAAAAAATAATGAAAATAAAATGTCATTCAGAACTCTAGTCCATTAAAACAAGAAAAATTTCAATAAAACGGATAAGATCTAGAAAACGTTAAGATATACCTAAAATTTTAATGGAACTATCGAAAATATTTTCTTTGAAAGACCCTAAAGATAACTCTAACGTAATTTAGATATCCAGTTAGACTCCTCTTACCTGTAGTATTGGTATGTCTCAGAAAGTCAGGTACCTATGTCATATAGGGACGTAGATAAATCCAGAATAAATGAGAATGAGTCGTTACAAAACATCGAAAGTCATGTGTTCAGAACATGTATAAAATAGACTAAGTATAACTTCGTACAGTATGAAAACTACAATGATATGATCGGTAAAATTTTAAAATCGAAGATTTCAACGAAGAACAATCACATGTCCTTATATTTATTATATATATATACATATTTTCTATATATACACATATGTATATATATATATAGAGTTCGAGAGTTTGAACGATTTGAGTAAATAATCAACATCTTTAACAAACGTCAAAAGTATCTTAAAAGATGTATCTATTAGTATGGTAAACTTTAATTTCAGTCTTCCACCCTTATGGTCTGGTGGACTGGACGGAGAAATCTTTGGACATATGTCCAGTCCTTCGTTGTCAATCTTGACCTGTACCTTGTTGTCTGACCAAGGTTTATCCTTTTCCTCATATAGTTCCGACATATAACAATGGGACGAATAAATTGAATATACGTCTTATGTAGTACTCTTTGCGACCCGATCTCCTTCGTGTTCGACCTTAGTTCTAACGACCCTCTTTATAGTTTTCGGAGTCTATACGTCTACTGTTGTGGGAATACCGTCTTTCACTTCTTCTTGACTTTTCGGAGAACTACTTTCACTTTCTTCTCACGCTTTTTCAACCGAATTTCGAGTTGTAAGTCTTTTGATTCTAATACCGTAGATCAGGATAGTGAAGTAGCCTTTATCTACCCCTTTGTCATCTTTGTCACCGACTGAAATAAAAAGACCCGAGGTTTTAGTGACGTCTACCACTGAAGTCGGTACTTTAATTCTGAGAACGAGGAACCTACCTTTCAATACTGATTGGATCTGTCGTATAATTTTCGTCTCTATAATGAAACGGTTGTTTCTATGTAGATTAGTTCCGATACCAAAAAGGTCACCAGTACATACCTACACTCAACCTGATATTTCTTTCGGCTCGTGGTTTATTAACTACAAAAACTTGACACCACAACCTCTTGTGAGAACACTCAGGGAACCTGACGTTCCTCTAGGTTGGTCAGGTAGGATTTCCTCTAATCAGGACCCACAAGTAACCTCCCTGACTACAACTTCGACTTTGAGGTTATGATACCGGTGGACTACGTCTCTCGACTGAGTAAACTTTTCTGGGACTACGACCCTTTCTAACTCCCGTCCTCCTCTCCCCCTACTGTCTCCTACTCCACCAACCTACCATAGTGGCTGTGTTACCTGTACCCAAACTCACCTGAGGTCCTCGACCACTACCTTTCGCTCCGGACCACACGACACCAAGTACCCCAGTGTTTCTCAACCTGTACTGACTCACTGACTTAACTTGACTTGAATGAAGAAGTTAAGTATAGACGACGACGACGACGATTCAGTGAAGTCAGCACAGGCTGAGACACGCTGGGGTATCTACCGTCGGGTAGTCCGAGGTGGCAAGGACCCTAAAAGGTCCGTTCTTTTGACCTCGCCCAACGGTAAAGGGAGAGGTTACGTACTTTCACTTTTCACTTTCACTTTAGCGAGTCAGCACAGGCTGAGAATCTCTGGGGTACCTGACGTCGGATGGTCGAGGAGGCAGGTACCCTAAAAGGTCCGTTCTCATGACCTCACCCCACGGTAACGGAAGAGGTAGTTAAGTAAAGATCTACAGAAAATAAAGAAAAGGGAAAGAATAATATGACCGATAACAAAAGATCCGTTACGACTTATCCACTCTCACCTGTTGGAACGGAACAAAAACTGAGATTCTCCTTCGGGATCAGAAAGTAGTAATTTATACAGTCGACATACAAAAAAACATCTACGGGAAACAGTATAACTGTTTCAAAGGAAGATAAGTCAAAAGACTTATCTTTTGAAAGATAATCCTTCCCTAAGACTGGAAACAAGTTTCGAAAAGGATATAGTTAAACTACAAACACTAAAAAAAGGAAAAGTCAGACGGTTACTAAATGTAACTAACTAAAAGTTGAAGTAAAAGGACCCTATTTGTGACGAACCAGTACTATATAACAGAAAAAATAACATAAGTTGAACAATTTTACAATTCTTAAAAAACGTAAATACAAGTGTTTCCTATAACCAGATACTAAAAGAAGAGGACATTACAGAGAGACTAAAGACGAAAGTCTTATTATAACCGGAGTATCTTAATCGATCCTTCATAAGGGAGAGGATAAAAGATACATTCCTTTACCTCTGAACCGTAATAAACTTTCTTAAGGGTTCACTTCAATTACTTTAGTAGACTTAGACTCCGAGAGAAACACCCTTTCAAAAATTGATTTTTAAATTAAAGAAATTCTCTAGGTCCTGATAAGTCGAATGGATAAAGAAGAACTCATCTGTAACCGTTAAACACGGGAACTTCTTTAACCAGAAATTAGTAGTGGCAAGGGACCACCGAATCTCCCATTTCGTAGACGGACGTTACACCCTCTGGGTCCAAGTTAGGGACTCAACCCTTCTAGGGGACTTCTTCCTTTGCCGTTGAGTGAGGGTCATGAGAACGGACCTTTTAGGGTAGCTGTCTCCTCGGACCCTCCGATGTCAGGTACCCCAGTGTTTGTCAGTCTGTACTGACTCACTGAAGTGCAAGAAAAAAAAAACAAGTTTTATAAGGTGTTAGAGAAATTATTGACACTATAGTGGAGAGAGTAAGGACTATAACCATTAAACACAGGATAAGGAATTAAAGGATTCGTCAGACCGATCTCCAAATAGTCAAAGAAACTAGAAACTTATTTTTTTGGGTCGAAAACTAAAACAACTAAAAAGAAAAAGAATAAAAGATAAAGTAACTAAAGATGAGATTGAAAATAATAAAAGACAGAAGACTAATGAAAATCAAACTAAACGAGAAGAATGAGATCGAAGAGTTTTACCTTCGACTCCAGTGACTAAACGATAGAAAGAAGAATCGAGTCAACCATTTCTTAGGCGGATATTACGTCCTCTGGGACCAAACTAAGGACCCAACCCTTCTAGACGACCTCTTCCCTTTCCGATGGGTGAGGTCATAAGACCGGACCTCTTAAGGTACCTGATATCTCAGGTACCCAGTGTTTCTCCACCTGTGTTTACTCGTTGAAAGTGAAAGTCAAGAAAGGAATATATCCATAAATGTATTTAAAGGTAGATTCTTGAAGAACTAGTCGTAGGGTGTCAAAAATTATACACATAAAAGTAAAAGTAAGTCAAGTTTTTATGAACGATTAAAGGTAAAACTAAAGAATAAACCAAGAACTCAGTAAATCTTTACACAATGGATTCAGGTCTATGAACTCCCAAAAGGTCTTTCGATAGACGATAAAAAAAAAATTCATACCAACGAAATGTCACAATGCAGTTGAAGACTACATGTCGTTTCACTAAGTCAATATGTATGTGTATATGAAAGAAAAAATATAAGAAAAGATAATACCGAATAGTGTCCTATAATTTATTTCAAGGGACACGATATGTCATCCTGGAACAACACTTTAGATGGACTAAAGATCATATTAAGATAATACCGGTCTCTTAGAAAAAATATTATAAATTTAAGACACTTTACATAACTCTGAACAAAATATCGATCTTATATGAGGTAAACTAAATTACATGATAAGGAAATTTACTTATACAGAAGACGACAAGAAGCCATACAAGAAGATATTTATAGTTAATCCAGTTCAACTAACTGTCACAACAAGGTCAGAAGACATAGGAGTGTCAAAGGAGGAGTGTACAAGATAAGTAATAACTTTATCCTATAACAAATTGAATATCCTGTAGGAATTGAATAGTCAGATGAAAGTCAACTATAGTAACAACAATAAATCAACGATTCAGTACAAACTGAGAAAACACTAGGTACCTGACATCGGACGGTCCGAGGAGACAGGTACCCTAAAGGGTCCGTTCTTAAAACGTCACCCAACGGTAAAGAAAAAGGTCTCCTAGAAGGACTGGGTCTCTGACTTGGACGTAGAGGACGTAACGTCCACCTAACAATGACGACTCGGTGGTCTATAGTATGGTGAACTGTTTATGTCATACTCTTAGCAAGAAGGTAAAGAGGATAACCATAAACATGACAATTGAAGTATATAAAACGTAGATGTGCAAAAAGAGAGGTATTATATAATGATAAAAAACGAAATTTGTTTTTTAATATAAAATTTCTCTGAATTCTTTACTCTAGAAATATAACAGATGCACCAATAATAAGGGTCACGAGAAGTAAAAGTAGACTATGGTTATAAGAAGTCGAACTTTCTTAAGAAATTTGTTACAAACAAGAGATCCAGACGAAAACTATTTAAGAAAGTCAAAGACTGATTATAGACTTAAAAAAATAAAACGGAATTATAAATTTTCTATAATTATAAAAGTAACCCTTTACTAAAGATGTAACTATCCAACCAAAAAAACAAGAAATTCGAAAATTTCTATAAGAAGGTGAAAGAAGAGTGGAAATAACAATGGTTGTTCTTTAGACGACAGTAAGAATAGAAATAAGGAAAACATGCATTATTTATACGGAAAGGACACATGAGAATTCTAAAAAGAGAAATAGTGATTAAAATTTCTTAAACTAATACTAAAAAGAACCAAAGAAAAGAATCACAAAGAATACGAATTTTAGACAACTTGAAGAACCTACACACCAACATCAAAAGTGTTTTAAAACTTTAAAAAACAGGATATAAAAATCTTCTGTAGTAAAAAAGGGTTATAAAAAGACAAGGGACGAGAAGGGAAGTCTCTGAGACTAATAAGACTCTAATCCGGTAGACTTCGAAAAGTGTTGGTACTTTAGTCCATCTAAAGTACAAAGAAGCTAGGTATAAAAAGGAGAGACCAAAAGTGATACTTATCAAAGAAAACCATAGATTCAAGTGATTTTAAAAGAAGGTGTTACAGATTAGACGATACTCTGTTTAAGTCGTATAAAAAGTTCAGTATGTAACTTCAGAAGTATAGATTTTTAAACTAAACTCAGAAAAATATACAAGACACAGAGATAATTGTATAAGTTAGAAAGGAGATCGATGGACTTATATACCTTATGTTACTATTGTTGACAAAATTACTGGACACATAATTAAGATATTAGACATAGTAAAGATCCAGTCAATGTTAACTGACTAAGAAGAGAAATAATATTGGGACCTGATTCACTCGACTTCGTAGAGACCGAGGTACAGGGTACCAAACGTGAACAATAATAACGTTGAACTACGAAACACTCAAAGGTCAAATGTCGTAACTAAGACGGGGTCTTTTGAACAATCGATGAGGTACATATCGTGGTGTAGTCGGACCCTGAACGAAACCCAAACAAACGAGGAGGAACCCTTGATACACAAATCCTGAGATGGGTGTGACCGGTCAAACACACTATCGTTCGATGACAGGACGAGAAGGAAGACGAACTCACAAAGTTAATTACATGGGATGAGTAAGAGACTCCATAGATGATGGTGTGAACCATGAGTAACCGTTAACATATTAACCTAAAACTGGATGTCTGATATATCAAAACACCGATTCTCACTCAATATCTAATGTCAACGGACTGAAACGTAAGGAGGGGTCAGTGAATCTATTCTGGAACTCATTCACTAATTTGAGATATAAAGTTAGAGGGTGGACATTCCTATCATTACGGTGGATGGAATAGTTCACGACAATTCAAATTTACATTTTTATGTCATATTTACTTAATTTTATCACAGACCGAGTCTTAAAAACAACAACAAAAACAATCTCATTGATTCACAACAACCTCATTTACAATGTCGATCCTAAATATGGAGCTTTAGACTGAGACATCTAGTACAAAAATTTGGTGATACATTATAAGATTACGGACAACCTGTCATACGAAACGTACAATCTCTTTTAAAGGGAAGATATAAACACCGACTCGGTTTGAAAGAGACCACGGATTTACGGGATCAAGAACGAAATCGGGATTCGTGTAGGATTAACAGATAGGTAGGTCTCATCAACCGATTATCGAAAGATTCAGAACTTTATGTTATCCTGAACAAAAATAGTTGTGATCCATGTTCGTTTTCTGTTTACTTTATCTTTTGTCTAAATCCTTTGTTATAAAGGTTCACCAACCTCTATTTAGTAGAAAGAAGGAATAACGATTAAAAAGGAAGATTTAGATAAAAATTAAAATAGGAGGTTCAGTCTTTTTTGTTTGTTCTTACTGTGAAAACCTCGGAATGATCGGTCT
Source organism: Capra ibex (assembly GCA_006410555.1). Lineage (NCBI taxonomy): Eukaryota > Metazoa > Chordata > Mammalia > Artiodactyla > Bovidae > Capra > Capra ibex. The sequence continues at coordinate 1,961,894 of SJYO01017713.1, read as the reverse complement.
TACAAAAAGAGAGGAACTAGAAAGGAAGTAACAAGTTATAAAGTATAAGTCTTCTACCTCTTTTCCAATCCTTATGTGTATTGTGTAATTTAAGAATTTAATTATTGGTTTTACCTATGTTTGTTTACTCAAGGTTATTAATGTCTCATTTCGTCGTCGAACAGATGTTGTCTACATATGACTTCCGTGAAAAGTCAAAATTTTGTATAGATTCTGTGTGAGATTAATTTACCGTATACAAAAGTTCGAATAAAATCTTTTTAATTATAACTATAAAACTTGTGTTTAAATTTTGTATTACTTATAAGGTAGATTCGGTCTTTCGTACTAGTAAACTGACGAGTCCTTAGAAGTTTAATTGTAAAGAAAAAAAGTCCATGTATCGAGTATTTGTAATGGAAAAGACATCCTAATTAAACATAGGAACATCACTACAAGGCAGTCATCGGAACTGAGACTGACCTACTGGTTATCGATCTGTCGAAACTCAATAACGAACCGAGTCCTAGTAAGGTCAGAAGGTTACTTATCTCTTCCCCCTCTTTCCAGATTTATTCAATTTTCTTGGTCTTTTAAGTTGTTACACAGTGTTTATCACTCCAGTAATACGGACCTATTTGAGCCTATAATTGTCAACGGCTTTCACTTTGTGATGGGTGTTGAATCGTCAGTCACTCGGGACGATCCTTAGTCACTAGAAGACAACCTGTTCCCACCGTAAAATGTCAAGTAGCGTTTTATTTTGTCTGGAACTATAGAAGTAAACAGGAAAAAAAGACACGTATAAAGTGTCACATCACTAAACCCCAGGTAATGCACAGTGAACAATATCAATATTGATGTCTCGAATGATCTTTATACATACGTGTCTTTTTTTATTTATTTATTTCCGTCACTTGACTTTTCTGACTTTGTTTAGGAATTGGAGACCATGGTTAAATTTCAAAATAAGACCCAGATTCATGGTACCCAATTTGTAAAATTCCACCAAATACTTGATGAAAGTAAAATTTACAATGCTAAGAGACTATTCCTTCAACTAACTCTTATAACGAACTTACTCGTAAATTGTTAAAAGAATGAATCATTTAGCTGTGTTGTAAAATTTATTCACTGTTGGTGACTCCTTAAATAAATGTGTATAACTCCTAAATACCGTACCTTTGAAGACAAAGTTGTCCATTTGATTAAATAAAACCTTTTTTTTTTCCTATCTTGAAATTTAGAATCTTCTAAAAGTTTTAACACAAGGAAAATTGTACACTGAAAATAAAGAGTACCAAAACAACACACTCTTTTTTGATGTGTTACTGAATCCCCTTTCTCATAAAAACATTTAAAAACAAGATTAATCGTGACTTACCTTAGGAGTAAACTTGTACAAACAGGTATCTCTTTCTCTTGAGGAACCCCACTCCTTTTTCTTAGTGGTGAATAATTCGTGAAAGACATATGGTCTATCATACGAAGTTGAAGTTTGTATAAAAGAGTTAGTGGTATCGGTGATACGTTCTGTTTACCCTGATTGAAGTAAAATATATATTCTTTTAACACCAAGTCACGTCGATTCATTGAAAGGGTTCTAATGTCTTCACTAAGATTAAGACTGGATTGAGGTTTTGAGTATAAGAAACGTCGTTCGTAAATTTAAGAAAGTCCTTCTAAAAATCTATTCATGTTCTAAAAACTATAGTACTTCAAGATCTTTCTCTACGGTGTCTTAATCTCTTATACTCTAGACCTTTTTATTAGAAAGTATAGTTGACCAGGTTGAGGTAATGGTCTTCTGATTCCGGGTCTATACCCTACACTGAATAAACTCCAGTGTGACCATAAGTCAACAGTACGATTTTGATTTTATAAAGGTAGTTACGAGTATGTAACCAGTCTATATCTATTCACAAAATATAACTATACGTCATTTTACCGTATTCAAAACTTCAATCTCTCTGGTTCTTAGAAAGGAGACAGTGGATGATCGGACTCAAAAAGTCGACATATTACTTTTAGACGTATTAAACATACTCTAATTTACTCTATTATTTACACATATGTTACAAATTGTATAAAAATTGTTTTACCGTTATAATAAAGATTTAGTCTTTATTTTGTGTTGTATAATTATTTTTCCTGATCATCAATTCTCTCAGAGGTCCAACCTTCGTCTAAATTCTTTATAGATTAGAGTAAGACGAAAACAGTTACTTCACCTATTATAAAAAATCATAGAAACACAGAGTTAATGAGATTGAAAACCAAAATCGAGAGACTTTTCGTTTTAATTATCAATTCTCATTAAGTTTTAAAGTAAACTGTTTTATTAAAGTTAGAGAGGATAGGGGATTTGATTCATCGTTGTATGACCGGACTCACTGAGACGTGAGTGACTTTCACTTCAGCGAGTCAGCACAGACTGAGAAACGCTGAGGTACCTGATATCGGGTGTTCCGAGGAGTCAGGTACCTTAAGAGGTCCGTTCTCATGACTTCACCTAACGGTAAAGGAAGAGGTACCTTCACGATCCTTCTTCGTTTTTATAAAATGTTCCTCCTCTGTTTCCCTCCGTCATCTTCCCATCTTTGTTCGACGTAGTGGAGAAAGGTCAGTATTTATAAACCACCGTTAGCATTTTACACAAAGTTATCATTTTCCCTTCCCCTCTCGTTAATATATAAGAGTTGAATTTAGACTAAGTTATTACATTCTTATTTCAAATTTTTTTATTACGGTTCTGTATCCAAAACACAATTCGTAACAAGTGTAAAATATGAGTCCCTAAAGAAAATTTTGATTCTCAAAATTTTGATTTTGATTTTGACCTCATACCAGAATGAGATAGTGATATAGCATGACTAAGTGGTCCGAGACACTTGGAGTTGTTATTTCTGATTCCTCACCTTCGTTGACTATAAGTCTGTTTAGAGTACTTTTACCACTCGGACTCCTGATATCGTTTTGAGATACGATCAAATTTATTGTAAGACCTCATGATTGATTGGTCGGGTAGATTTTCACTCAACTTACAAGTACAGTCGCAGGAGACGTGATCTGGTTGATTCTCCTCTAGTGTCTACGTGTTCTCAGTTGTTGACGTCACGAAAGTGAACGTTCGAATATACTCCCTCTCACAGTCCTTTACCTCGTTGTTTCACTCGGTCACTCGGGTCCTTCATTGAGTCTCTCCCGTCTGTAAGCACCTATGGAAACACTAGTCGGTGTCCCAGCTACCGTGATAGACCGAGGGTAACGAGAGAAATGACGAACTCTTTGAGGCGAAATGCTACCTTTGTCTCCGTACTTCCTGTTATAACCCCAGGTGGATATGGTACTTTTCTTTGTTGAAAAATTGAATGTCAGATTTTCAGTTTGAAGGAGTCGTATCAATGGGTTTTATCTAATTAGAACTTGTACAAAGAGAAACTCTTCCAGAGAAAACTTTGTCATCACGGGTTAGGGTTAATGAGTTAATTTAATTATAAACAACTTATGGTCGAGACTATGTCTTCCGGGACCTGACACACTATACCTGATAATATTTCGTAAAAGGACGGAATTTATTTAAATGTACGTATCTCCGTTATTGTATGTGTATACCCGTATGTACGTGTGTGTACATGTTAAAGTACAATTCGAGGTAGACCTACTAATTTATGACGATATCCTACGTTTCCTACCATCAGAGTAAAGATGTCCTCGTTGTTTTTCACTTTGTAGAACTTTCTCCATTGTAGACCTGGTCCAGAACTTCCTATGTTCGTCAAACTGTTCTTATTGCTTCCTTTTTTTCCGTAAGGTTTATTTTCGTTAATCATATTAGTTATATAGAATCCTAAATTACCTTCTGAGTCTTCAATTGAAACCGGTCTGAATCTTCCCCAGTTCACATTACGATACCTTGATCCACAGTCACCCCAAAAGATCCTCCTCACTGACATATTGTCTTCTAAAATGTTTCCAACTAGACCGTTTACGTTTGTATTACCTAACGTTATTCCTCTCTAGTTTCCGTCCCTCTTCTCAGCTCTCAAACATATTGAAGTATTCTTAATTCCCTATCCTCGTCGTGATCACTATTTCTTGGGCGGACGGTTAGGTCCTCTGCATTCTCTACACCCAATCTAGGGAGCGAACCCTTCTAGGGACGCCTTCCTATACCGTTGGGTGAGACCATAAAAACGGATCTCTTAGGGTACCTGTACCTTCGGACCACCCGATGTCAGGTACCACAGCTTTTCTCTGTTTGTACTGCCTTCTCTAATCACACAACTCTAAAGTCACTAACAACGGTCTTACCTTCTCTCCCCCAGTTGACCCCTCTATGACGGAGACACAGGGTACACAAATATTCTACTGTGGAAGATTGTAAAGAGTGAATCTGAACTAGTAGTCAAATTTACTTGTCAGTAAGTAAAGTAGACAGTCCTAAGATGAAGAAGTATAGACAACGACGACAACAAGGGAGTGAGTCAGGGCAAGCAGAGACACACTGGGGTGTCTGACGTTGAGCGGCCCAAAAGGACAGAAAGTTGTAGAGGACCTCGAACGAGTTTGAGTACAGGTAACTCAGTCACTACGGTACGTTGGTAGAGCAGGAGACAGTAGGGGAAGAGGAGGACGGAAGTTAGAAAGGGTCGTAGTCCCAGAAAAGGTTACTCAGTCAAGTAACGTAGTCCACCGGTTTCATGACCTCGAAGTCGAAGTCGTAATCGGGTAAGTTACTTATAAGTCCTGACTAAAAGAAATCCTAACTGACCAGACTAGAGGAACGTCAGGTTTTTTGAGAGTCCTCAGAAGAGGTTGTGGTGTCAAGTATTCGTAGTTAAGAAACCACGAGTCAGAATAAATACCAGGTTGAGAGTGTAGGTATGTGCTGATGACCTTTTTGGTATCGAAACTAATATACCTGGAAACAGTCGATTCATTACAGAGACCAAAAATGATCCGACAGATCCAATCAGTATCGAAAAGAAGGTTCCTCGTAGAAAATTAAAGTACCGACGTCAGTGGTAGACGTCACTAAAAAAAAGAAATCAAAAAATAAAAAATTTAAAATTTTAGAAATTAAGAATATACGCAAGGGTTTATACTTGGGGGGAGGGTGGAGGGAGGGGTATTGTAGAGAGACCCAATAGGGGTACGTGGTCGGGGTTCGTACGACATAGGACGCAGTCTGTATCTGACCGCTAAGTTAAGAATGTACTATCATATGTACAATCTTACGGTAAGAGGGTTTAGTAGGGTGGGAGAGGGAGAGGGAGACTCAGGTTTTCAGGCAATATGTGTAGACACAGAAAAAACGACAGAACGTATGTCCCAGCAGGAACGGTAGAAAGATTTAAGGTATATATACACAATCATATGACATAACCACAAAAAGAAAGACCGAATGAAGTGAGACATATTAGCCGAGGTCAAAGTAGGTAGAGTAGTCTTGACTAAGTTTACTTAAGAAAAATTACCGACTCATTATGAGGTAACACATATACATGGTGTCGAAAGAATAGGTAAGTAGACGACTACCTGTAGATCCAACAAAGGTACAGGACCGATAATATTTGTCACGACGCTACTTGTAACCCCATGTACACAGAGAAAGTTAAGACCAAAGGAGCCACACATACGGGTCGTCACCCTAACGACCCAGTATTCCATCAAGATAAACGTTAAAAAATTCCTTAGAGGTGTGACAAGAGGTATCACCGACATGATCAAACGTAAGGGTGGTTGTAGACGTCACTAAAACCTCGGGTTCTTTTATTTCAAACAAAGGGGTAGATAAACGATACTTCATTACCCTGGTCTCCGGTACTAGAATCAAAAAACTTACAACTCAAAACTTAGTCGAAAAAGTAAGAGGAGAAAGTGAAAGTCAATCTCCGAGAAATAAAGGAGAGATGAAAGACGGTATTCCCACCACAGTAGACGTATAGACTCGAATAACTACAAAAGGGGTCGTTAGAATTAAGGTCAAACACGAAGTAGGTCAGGTCGTAAAGTGTACTGCATGAGACGTATATTCAATCTATTCTTCCCATTGTTATATGTCGGAACTGCATGAGAAAATGGTTAAAACTTGGTCAGGTAACAAGGTACAAGGTATAGAACAAGATTGACAACGAATAACTGGACGTATGTCTAAAGAGTCCTCCGTCTATTCCGCTAGACCATGAGGGTTGAGATTCTTAAAGGGTGTCAAACAACACTAGGTGTGTCAGTTTACGAAATCGCATCAGTTACTTCGTCTTCATCTACAAAAAGACCGTAAGAGAATGAAAAAGATACTAGGTCACCTACAACCGTTAAACTAGAGACCAAGGAGACGGAAAAGATTTTGGTCGAACTTGTAGACCTTCAAGAACCAAGTACATGACAACTTCGTATCGAACCTCTTATAACTCGTAATGAAACGATCGCACACTCTACTCACGTTAACACGCCATCAAACTCGTAAGAAACTGTAACGGAAAGAAACCCTAACCTTACTTTTGACTGGAAAAGGTCAGGACACCGGTGACGACTCAAAAGGTTTTAAAGAACACATAACTCACGTAGTAGAAAATCCTAAACTTTATCGAGTTGACCTTAAGGTAGTGGAGGTGATCGAAACAAACATCACTAAGGATTCCGGGTGAACTGAAACCTGAGGTCCTACAGACCGAGATCCACTCACTAGTGTGGTAGCACCAATAGACCCAGTACTTCTAGAAAAAACATATCAAGAAGACACATAAGAACGGTGGAGAAGAATTATAGAAGACGAAGACAATCCAGGTATGGTAAAGACAGGAAATAACACGGGTAGAAACGTACTTTACAAGGGAACCATAGAGACAAAAGAACTTCTCTAGAGATCAGAAAAGGTAAGATAACAAAAGGAGATAAAGAAACGTAACAAGTGAATCCTTCCGAAAGAATAGAGAAGAAAGATAAGAAACCTAAAGACGTAGTCTACCCATATAGAAAGGAAAAGAGGAAACGGAAAAGAGTAAGAAGCATAAATTATTTGAAATGCAGGATGGAATATATTAGTGAAAGGGACTTTTTCATGAAATTCATGATTATAAATAAACATACCCTAATACTATTATATAGTTGAATACGAAATTTGAATCATTTATTATAACGAAGTCATTGTTAAATTTATTAAAAGATTATAATTTTACAGATAAGATTGAGAAGCGATTGTGATCTAAAACTCATCGTTTACTAAAAAATTTTTTGTTCTCAATTTACTATTAAATTTTCCACTACAAAATGTTCACACTTGTCCGTTATTGTTTTCCCATATCGATTATGTAAACTATTAATAAGATACTACCTGTTTTTACAGTATACTGAGTGTATGTACTTTTATTTTTAAAATTTTATGTCATTGGGGTGGTGTATTCGTACAAACTGAATCTCAAGAAACTATTAAATAAGGGGTCAATCGGTCATCACTGACCTAAGATCTACCCTTAAAGAGTGTCAAAGACTTGTTACTATTTGATATAAGATGATTAGGTAAGGGGTATCCTGAGTCGTAAATTTCATCGTGAGAATCAGTTGAAGGATTGAGGTTCAACGGTAGTGTGAGTCTTGAGAGGAGACGTTGACCCTTCTTCTAACAAAACTGACCTTAATCAGTCTGTCTTCTTGGCATGACGGTTGACGAAGAAACATATCGTGGACGACGGTCACGGATTTAAGAACAATAGACGTGTTGTCCCAAATTAGAAAATTGTCAACCGAATAACCACTTCTCGCTTCCCCAGAAAACACAGACAGAACCCAACCGTGGGTCATAATTGTGGTACGACAAGAGATTCTCTATAAAACGACCTGCCAAGGGTTCACTAAGATGTATCCGTTCTGTCTCGGTCCGGGTGATTGAGTCGAAGTAAATTACAATAAAAAAATTTTTCAGGACGGTGCAGCCCCAAGATTATGTGAATTTTAACTGTTACCGGTAATTCAAGAGAAGTACTATAGTGGATGAAAAAAGAAAAATTAAATTAGACTATCGAATCGAAATCTACTTTACAAATCCTTCCACCCCCTCTATTTAAAACTTTAAGTCTTTTCAAGAGACTGTTGGATGTTGTATTATCCGGTATACACAGAGATATACACTCACACACACACTCACACATGCACACGTGTGCACGTACGTACTCGTACACATACTATCGTAAATACAACTGTATCCAGAAGTTTATATATGGTATTGCAAGTTAATCTTTTGGAAAATTTCAGAACAACTCTTAGTTTTTTTTTTTTTTTTTTCTTTAAAAGAAAATAAGAAAACTTATGGATGTATGTATCGAAGGAAATTCACTGGTAATACCAAAACGAAAAGACTTATTTGACACCACTATGTCTACTACGGTCACTATTTTTTTACTCCATATATACATGACCCGGTCAATTTTAAAGAACAAATTAAAAGAAAGGGGTTTGATGGTTACTTTCACCTCATCTGCAGTTTTAAGGACACGTTAAAGTTTTATTATTCCAGAAAAGGACGTCTAGATGACTCCTTGTTTACATTCTACTACTTTAAAAAAACACTTTTTTCCTCGAGTATCCGGTGTTGGAAGGAAGATTTTTATAAAAATGAAATCTATCTTAAAATATTCTAAAAAGGAAAACTATCATTAAAATCCTGGTTCGACCCCCGCCCCCCCGCGGCGAGTCTACGATTTCTTAGACGGATGTTACGTCCTCTGGACCCAAACTATGGACCTAACCCTTCTAGGGGACCTCCTCCTTTGCCGTTGGGTGAGGTGAGGAATGGTCCTGTTAGCGTACCTGTCTCTTAGGGTCGTCCGATGTCAGGTTCCTTAACGTTTCCTTAACCTGTACTGACTCACTGATTGTGAAATTATAATTTATTAAATGATATGTTTAATCTTAGTGTAGATGTTCTTTACGAGATTTTAGAGAAAGGAGTAGGGGAATTAGAAGTACGAATAACAAAAGTAAGAGATTTAGATATTCGACTAGATAGGTGGATGGAGATTCTGGTTCTTGATCTTTTTGACTTTTCGTCTTTTATAATCACTCGTGTACTAATACGACACCACGACCTCTTCTGAGAACTCTCAGGGAACCTGACGTTCCTCTAATTTGGTCAGTTACAATTTCCTTTAGTCAGAACTGATATGTGACCTTCCTGACTACGACTTCGACTTCGAGGTCATGAAACCGGTGGACTACGCTTCTCGGCTGAGTAAACTTTTCTGGGACGACGACCCTTTCTAACTCCCGTCCTCCTCTTCCCTCACTGTCTCCTACTCTACCAACCTATCGTAGTAGCTGAGTTTGAGGTCCTCTATCATTTTCTGTCCCTTCGGACCGAACAACGTCAGGTACCCGAACATTTCTCAACCTGTACTGACTCGTTAACCTGTTGTTGTTGTATTAATACGTTGACTTGTTGGTTTTATAGATCATAAATCCACACGTCAGGAGTTATCTAAGATCGATATCCAGATTTTTATTCCTTCCCTAAACTTTAAAGTAAATTTCGGATCATAGAGTAAGATTCCCGTTATTTAAGTTTTAACTCTAATTTTTAAAGTAAAAGAGGTCATATTTAATAGACTCTTTTATAATAAAGAACTACTGAACGAGAGGTTTCTTTATCCTGTCATTTCTTAACAGACGGAAAAGGATCGGAGAAAAAACTGTATATTTTATTATATAAGAAGATCGCAGGTACTAACAACTTAAATGTTCATTTGAATATTGTTTGTACGGTATTAAGATTTTAGTATTGAACCACAAAACGAATGACAAAGATATGATCATTAACAAAGATTACAAGACGACTACAGACTAGTATGGTTTTCCGATCCTAGTTTTAGTCAAAGGAACAGAAAAACTGTTTTATATTCTGGACGGTTTACGACCTCACATAAAAAGACGATACAAAAGGGTATTTATTCGATAAGAAGAGTACTTATAAAAAAAATAATTGATGGTACTTCAAACATAGAGTAGGTAAAGTACCTTTGTATATTCACGTAACGGGAATTTGATCACGGTAGTTTTTCACAACGGTTGAATTCGTTGTTATCTTGACAACTTTCTATAAAAGTGGGTTTAAGAGGTACACATCATCTAAGGTTTAGAAAAAAACTTTACCTATTTTCTCGTTGTCCAACATTAACAGTCCCAATATAGACGGAAGGTGTAATGATTATCCCTAATGTACAAGGTTTAAAAAGAGACATCCTTTCCAAAATGAACAGTTATGCTCTAAATTTTCTTGTCAACCCCAACCCGTGACTATGGAGATAGAGTTCGGTTAAACTTTTGCATACGTCGTTCTTATAGCCGAAAACGGAGGGAGGAGAGATAGGGACAACATTAGGAGAATCACAAGAGGAAATGACACTACTCGTAGTTCTAAGATGTTATTTTACGGGGATCTATGGGTACTGGAGACGAACTTAGAGAGAATTTTCACGAGGAAAAGTTCAATAATTTATCGATAAAGGTTACGTGACTAGTGGAGACATATATTGACCTCTGTAAAAAGACTTTCCTAAAGTTTCCAAAGTGTCGATTCCCTTTGAAAGAAACTTTCACAGAGAAATGATAGGTCAAATAGTGATAAAACTGACTCGACTTTAAAATAAGTTTTGGTTAAAGAAGATTTTTATGTCATCAGATGTTTAAACATTCTACTCCAGAAAAGAGTGAGAGTGATTTAGTAATCTTGTTTAATTATCACTATTTTATTGACAACCAAAAATAAGAGAGTAAAAAGTCATAATGTTTTATATCAAAAGAAAGTTTCAAGATGAACCCGAATTTTAGTTTCTCTCTCCGGAAAGACCAAGAAAAGGAGACTGTTAAGGAGAAGTGATAGGAAAAAAAGGGGGAATCCAAACTGGAGCAAAGATAACTTACTCAATTAATTGATCTCTTAAGTCAAGGTGAGTCGATTGAGACTCGTGGATCTATGATATCGTCTCTGTTATTACTAGTCTTACGAGAAACGAAGATTATTAAAGATTAGACGTTCCGTCCCCATCCCCCTATTCTATTTCTAGAGGGTTCTATAGAAGGATTTTGTCCTAGTTTAGTGTAGACAGAGACGAACTCACAAAGGTTACCGAGACACAAAAGATGTCTTGTTGTAGGTGAACTTAATTCTAGGAAATACTATACTATGGTTGTTAAAGTCACCTTAGATGGTAAGACAAGATGAGATTACACTCGATTTTATACGGGTTTGAACCTTGTTACTAACTGAAGTTTAGTAGTTTTTTACAACGTTCTCCTTGTCTTGTCTCAGTTACAGTAATATTTCCCATGTCTTACCTACGTTGTCCCCATAGTTCCAGTCTTTGTAGTATAGACCAAACCCCCACCCCAACGTCATTTCTTTCTAAAATACTTCGTCCGTGTTTAGTCCATTCCGATCTTACTACTGGTCCCAAAGTTATTCGTAAATAACTTACGGTTGATATACGGTCATGGTACGATTCTATACCGTATTACCACTGTCTCTTCCATCCCCCACCACTGTTTCTTTCTTTCCAACTTAAAGTCCGTCTCCCTAAGTACACCCGTATTATTGTCTTTAGTACCTGAGTCTTTTGTTGTTTACTTGTTAAATCGAACCGATTGTGTGTTTCTTGTATAAACTCTTATCACTCGGAACTTTCTCTAATACCGATTTAAATTTTGTAGTAAGTACTTTTGCATTACACGTTGACGAGACATAGATTCTGAAACAAGGTCGTGAGTACTTGTGTTTCTACTCATTCTGTATTTTAGACACAGGTTTCTTAATAGTCAAATCACTTTCTCTTTCTGTGTTTTCGTTCACGGAAATGGTTTTGTGTTTGAGATTCTTGTTAAAGGTTTCTCAAGACCCCAGTGTTTTATTGAACTTCAATTTAAAGAGACCTCCTAGGCTCTTCCGAAGTATCTGTTTCTTCTTTAACTTCTTTCGGAATTTTTCAATTCTTATCATTACCGTCCTAACATTGGATCGTTTGTGTACCTTACCGTGTTCATTTGGTTTCGTATTTAGTACATACCCTGAGGTAAATGATCGAGGCTGCCTTCCCAGTCCCATGTGTTTCTAGTTCTTTGCCTCTCCTAACTTTTCTGTTCAACTCTCACCCCCTTCTGACCTCTACTTAGTACCTCTAGTTACTTCCGGTCTACTACTATACTTATTATCCGTTACCTATCCGTATATTCAAAAACTCGTGCTTTTATTTCGGTGTCGTTTTTTTTTTTTTTTTTTTTTTTTCGATTTTTTCNTTTTTCTTTTCGATTTTTTCTTACGATTGTCCTAGTCTCTTAATACCGTTTATTTGGAATTACAGTGACTTATATTTTATGTTTTACGTGATTTAGGACCACGTGGTAAGTTGAATGTAAATAAAAGATTTAAACGAGTCTTTGTCCTGATCTTTATTAACAAATAAAATGAGATCGAAATGTTCATATGTTGAATCGAAATGTATATGGAACTTTGTTGATTACAAAAACCATATTTAAAACTGTATTTTCTGACTTACTCGTTGTACCTCTTTAACTTTTTGTCGTCCAACCCTGTTACGCAGAAAACGTCATAGAGAATGTTTCTTTCCCGGGTTTGATCAATTGTTCTTCGGGGTGAAAGAGACTCGTAGAGACAGAAACACCCATGAAAAACCAAAACTAAAGTACTTAAGTTTTGGATTTCGAATACGTCGACTTTACTTGTTGTTGGGATGTATTGAATGGTCGACTCTTTTTCTTTTCTTAATGAGGAAGAAATCTCTGTCCAAATTTTACGCAAAGTATCGAGTGTCCGTCTTTTTTTAAGAAATGACTTTCTATTTAAAGATTTCATTTAATTATTTCTCTGGAGACCTAACACAATATTCAAGTCGAAAGACTTCTTGAACACGAGGAATCTATGTAACTGGGTATCTTCTATATCTAGTCTAAGATCTCATATTTCTATATTGTCGGTAGAATTTCTTAAAGAATTTGTTTACGTTGAATAATTACATCAACCATATTTTTTTATACGATTTGTTAACATGAATTTACTACATTATGTTCATCTGATAAAGAATCCATCTTTACTATATATAACCATGTCAAAAAAAAGAAGGATAAGAAAAAGTTTAAGAAAAGGGTAAATCTAATAATGTCTTGTAACACGTCTCAAGGGACATGATATGTCATACAGAAACAACCTGTAAATAAAATTTATATCGTCACATATGTACAGTTACAGTTTGAGGGTGGAATAGGGAAGGAGATTGGGAAGAGTTATAACCAAGTCAAAGTCTCACGAATTAATTGCCACACCGTGATCACCATTTATTTCTTGGACGGACGGTTACGTCTTCTTGTATTCTCTGTGTCCAAGTTAGGGACCCAACCCTTCTAGGGGACCTCCTCCCGTACCGGAGGGTGAGGTCATAAGAACGGACCTCTTAGGGTACCTGTCCCCTCGGACCCCCCGATGTCAGGTACCCCAGAGTTTCTAGGTCTGTCCTGACTTAGCTGAAGTGTCTGTACGTACGTTTCGTATTATGAACGGGGATTGTAAACATTTTTTTAAATGTCAAAAGGTTTTGAAAGTGTTTATAGATGGGTCTGTGGTGCATAACTGACTCACAGGTTATGTATTTTATAAGAATAGTTCTTGTTGTTTATTAAGACTGGAACAAGACATCCTTTGACAAGAGGTACAGGTGGAAAAGTTTAACCAGTCCATGGACAACTGACCACGGTGACTTCAATTAACCTTTAGGGAGTGTTTACAGGGTTGATTCTTTTGTTTTATAAATTAACAAGAATAATCTTATTTTACTCAAAATCGTGAGAAATTAGATAATCATACTATTAAATATGTAGAATGAGAAGGTCACTCTCTTTTTGGTTACATATCAGATATTAGAAAAATTTGTCTTTAAATATTTCATAGAACCATAGATATTTACCCTTTTCCTTCCGAAATTTAAAAAAGGAACGATAATAAATACTATAACCCCCCTGGGTTACGGATCAATTAATAATTGTATTGTTTCTTTGTTTTTTAAAATTTAGAATGTCTTAGTGAGTGTCACCGCTAGTAGAAGTAATAATTTCAATAGTATTTATATGACTAGATATTATTATTTCGTACGAAAATATAAATATTACAAACATAGGTCTTATAATCGAAACATAAAAATTCTCTCGGAAAATTTTCCGTCGTGTCAGATCTCTAATGTATCTACTTAGTGTTTGATCTCCCCGACCGAAGTAAGAATTGGGTCGGTTTAATGAATAAAATTATCACTCAGGTAAGAAAGGGATTTCTTTCAACGCCGAGTTGTGACTATTCAATTCTACATGGTATGTCGTACGATAAGTTGTTTTTCGTCAAGATCTTTACCACTACCATCAAAAGAAAGTTATCAGACTCTTTATATTCATTCCCGTACTACTGATTCTAGAGTTTACTAGGTAAAGTCTCATATCTTTCTTTCAAGTTTACCTTAGGTTTTTAATTCATTTAATAGAGGTTTGATCAAGTACAAGTTATTTCCGTCAAACTGTAAGAATATAAATCTCTTAGTCTAAATTAAATTTAGGTAAGTAATTTCGTCATAAGTAACGTGGACTTCTTCATTGTATTTCTTCGCTATGTATTTAATTTTTAATTTGAGTATCGATTTTTGGTTTCCCTTTCCGTTTAAATTGTCGAATCTCTTTCTAATAGTGTGTACTTTATTTAAAAGAGTATTTATTTTTACGAAAATTATTTCTGACGACTCAATAAAAGATAGGTATTTCTCTTTCTTTTGTTCCGTCTTGTAATATTAGAACAGATCTTTGACGTCCGTCGGTAACCCCCTATCTCTTCTAGTTTCTCAGACAGAAGAATCTGTATGAATCGTTATCCAACAACCTCTTCCTTTACCGTTGGGTGAGGTCATAAGAACGGACCTCTTAGGGTCCCTGTCTCCGCGGACCACCCGACGGTAGATACCCCAACGTGTCTCAGCCTGTACTGACTTCGTTGAATCGTCGTCGTCGTCGTCGTTATCTAACTGTAATCGATCTGACTGACTGGAGTAGTCTGACGAAAACCAAGAGATCTAGACAGGAGATAAAGTCGGAAAAGTGGTGATATAATTTCTTTCAACATTGACCAATTTAATGTTTTATAATTTCAATCTACCCTGAAATATCTATCCAGTGGATTAGGTTATATCACAGTCGTAACACGACGGTATAGGTTATACCACCGGTGTTCGGTGTATAAGGATGAATTTAATTTTAACCAAATTAAATTTGTTTTAAATTTTAAGTCAAAGAGTCAGTGTGATCAGTATAAAGTTCACGAGTTACCGGTGTTTAAGACTAAGGTAGAAGTATCCTTCATGATGATCGGTCACGATCTATCACCAATAGATAGAGTCAAGAATTCCTTCAGGAGTCAAGAATTCTTTCTGTTGGACCCAATCTTAGGAACGTGATAGTACATGTTCAGCACACCGACCCTTTTACGAGAAGACACGGAGTCAAAGACGGAGATATTTTTACCTCATTATTATCCGGATTATTCGTTACTATCCTAATTTTATTAATAAGACGTCTAATTTATACGAGAGTAGGTTAAGTAAATAATTATCTTGACACGGACCGGATACCAGTTGTTAGTCATTGACGACCCAAAATAGTGATTGGGTATCCTTTAACTATGGACAGACGAGTACCTGTTGGTACTCTTCTATACCCAGGTCACGGACATAGATTGAGGGCGAGAAGACTCGTGATACGGAGATCCTATCACGAAAACAAAGATTAAATAGTAGTAGTTTACTCTACGAATTTATACTTGTGAGTGTATTTTCTTGATTAATAAATGATAAAATTATTAAGGTAAATTTTAACAATCAGATTTTTTTAGGGGATGTTTGTCAAAAATGTAAAGTTTATTTTAGTAATTGAAACGTTTCGTCTTCTGATATGAGAGGAGTAACAGGGTACACAAAAGATTTTGAGGTCCCTTGAATTACCGTTCAGAAATTTCGTTGTCGAGTAATATAGTACTTTATTCAGTTATTTTATTTACTAACAAATAAATTCTACTAAATTCCTTGTAGAAAATCACAAATTTAGAGAGTGAGACCCTTTTGATTTAATCCGCTAAGTCTAACAAATTGGTTCTTGAACAATTAAATGAACAGTGAAGGTCCATCGTCTTCCCGTAATCCCAGGTTCTTTCAAAATATATGTTGACATTACGGTGGAGACCGCTTACGTCAGTGGACCAGTTTTCAGTTTGGGTTTTGTCCCAAATCACCTCTAGACCTTTTACCTTTTTGTTTTTAGTTTATATAGACATTTTAATATGTTTGAGATTTGAAACTCATATTTATTAGTTATTTTACATGTAAGGGTACAGTTTATTATAGGTCTTTATTCACTTAAAGGATAATATGTCTGGATAACAACCATAAGAGATGACAGTGAACTGTACGTGTAAAATCAAACAAACTAAATATTACGGATCCTAACAACGTTGTGTATTTACAAAGTTTACAACGTGTAAATTTATTTACTAAAGTTATTATTTTGTTTCGTAAATCGACTCTTTTTCTTAGTTGACGGTCGGAACAGTACAAGTAAAAAGTGTATTTTGATGTTACGTTATATGGGTATTATTAGAAACTTCGAATATTAATTTAATTAGAAAGTATAAACCGAGTATGTCGATACAAAACATTCGACCCATTTACGATACGACTGAACTAAAAAGTATAATGTATGACAATCCATATAACGAAATCCAATTAAATTAATACATTTTTAATTTTAGTACCCCTTTCTAGAAGTCATTTTTCTTACCGTTGACACAGTTAACACTCGGTAAAACAAAAACTTTAATCACTGTTTGTGACGATGAATTGAAATCTTAGTGTCCCGATAGAGTGGAGTGGACACATCATAAAGGTTTTTATAAATTTGACTTATATTAGTTCTCTTTTGTGAGTCTGTTTAGGTCTTACACTCTGTGATATGTTCTTTTCACAGACTTGAGAGGTTTTTCTTTTGGTTACAGTACTTTTTATTTTGTTTTTTATCTTATAAAATCTAATTTCTCTTGGTTTCTTTTATTGATTTACGTTGTCTACTTCGAATAGACCTATGACCTAATGTTTTTTCGAGATTTCGTATAAATCCCATCAAACTAATGTATAACCTACTATTATATAAAAACAACTGACGCAATCTATAATATTGTTCCTGTCTCTTCTTGAAAGCCAAGAAATCAATATACTGGATATTGTAAATCTTCATTTTGAAGTCACTGACCTCAATTAGGGTTTGACAAGTTTTCTCTCTCTTTCCTCTATATTCTCTCCATTTTCTTTACACCGTTTCAGAAATTAACTACTTGAATCCATTTCCTATATATATTTGGAAGTAACTTAGTTCATAAGACACCTGACCTGTAAAAAAGTTTTATTTTTAACTCTCTTTTTGTTGATTTCTTGAGTTTTCTCTTCGTCTATAACCGTTTTAGAAGACGTTTACTCATTAGTCTGGAACGTATAGTTGTATATAATCTGTGTAATCTTAATGAGAGACTTTTATTTATAGTAAAAGAATCATGTATAACACGTAAAAGAGTTATATAAAATTTGATCTACTTTTATTGAAAAGACTATAATTAAATCTTCAAAGTCATCATCGTTTTACGATATTACCAAGGGATCCGTGGGATGAGGTCATGAGAACGAATCTTTCAGGGTACCTGTCTCCTCGGACCACCCGACGTCAGGTACCCTAGCACTTCAGCCTGTGCTGACTTGTTGAAGTGAAAGTGAAAAGTGAGAGTATGTAACCTCTTCCTTTACCGTTGGGTGAGGTCATAAGAACGGACCTCTTAGGGTCCCTACCCCCTCGGACCACCCGACGGTAGAGACCCCAGCGTGTCTCAGCCTGTGCTGACTTCGCTGAATCGTCGTCGTCGTCGTCGTCGTCATGAAATGTGACCTAAGTTTTAGTTTATATATACGTATATATAATACGATAATTTTATCGTTACTATATGTTTAATGTGTAAATACTTAAGATGGTCGATACTAGGAGTCAACTAAAATCTTATAAAGTCTATGAATCGTAAAAAACAATGAGGTATTTATATTAGATCAATTGGTTCTTGTTCACATACTAGTATAATTTTATGACATAATATCGTTTGTAGTAATTTTTGTAGTCTCAATCAGTAACGAAAGTGAAATTATTACTATAAACTCATCTTTAATACTCTGTGTAAAATAATTTCGAAAAGGAACATTAAACTTCTCGAAGGATTTAATATGCTCCTAAGAACGGTGAAATTTTAAGTAGTGTTTAAAATAGTAACATTTATATTAAGAGTGTTACATTAATACAAAACTTTAGACGGATGTATCCTTTTCGTGGTAAGGAATGTCCATAAAAAATCAAAATATTTAATGTGTCAAATCTATGATAATTCATAAAATTAAAATAAGGTGACTCTGTCTACTTTATCTAAAACGTTATACGATGGGTATTGATTAAGATGGTTCCAAAGGGTTTTGGGAGTACCTAAAGATTCGTCTAAACTGAAACTAATAATCTTATATATCGTTTAGGTTAGTCGAGGATCAAAACAGATACAATAAAATATTAATTACATACGAGTTAATATAAGATGTTCGTTTTAATAAAGAGGATAAAGAGGGTAAAACAAGATGTCTATTTCTCGACTTGTGTTTTGTTTTGTTTTTCTAATTTTCATCCGTTTTTTCACACAAATTCAAAGGACTGTTCGTCAAAGTCTCAAGTAGACCTACACAGGACAGTTTTATACGTATTTAAAGGTTCTATAAGGTGTGTTGTCGAGCCGAGTAGTTACGGATATCTGACGTCGGAAAAAGAAAAGAGTCTTTACGACTATTAAAATACGTCCTTAAATGGTTAGATGTTTTTAAATGTGTTACGAGTCATTATTGGTCATTAATAACACCGTATTACGTTCCGCGAAAACTCTTTATATTGAAACTATCCTATCCCGAATGTTCGAAATGGTTAAATAGAAATCGGTAGGACAGTAACCACGAATTTTCCAATTCTGAAATAAACACTTTTGTCTCTCTCTATCACCCCTTAGTACAACAGATGTCGAAGTATTTAGAACGAATTCTAGGAAAAGTTAATGGTAGGTAAAGAGGAAATTTTTCCCTGTTTTTTTACCTCCTCACCTTCGTCCAGTCCCGTCACACGCTGTTACTGTCACACTACCCGAACCCGGGGGACACCGCAAAGGTAGACGATAGTAATTCCACTGATGAGTCTGTACTTGTTTAGGGTGAACGACACGACTGTCCGTCTGAAGTTCTTGATACTGTTCCGTAATTCTGTCTTTCAGTCTCTGTCTCTCCCTCTCTCTCTCTACAGTATAGGGTGTTTGTTATGACGGAGGGGTTTTCTTTTTTTCGGGACCTTAAAATAGCCTTTAATTTTTTTTTAAAAAAAAGGTATTTCCACGATGGACCGAAGAGTTGAAAGGAAAAGGTAATCCAACGGTGTCTTTTTAACTCCTGTCTGTCTCTTATTTGTGGAACGAGGATGGACATACGAAATGGTATTCTCTGGGTTTAAAAAACGAGTAAGAAGTCGCTTTCGTCTAAGAATTAAAGAACTGGCACGAGTAGTTTTTCGGCCTAACTTCTTTTTAACTCCGGACCACCCACCTACCTTCTTGGAACTTCAGAAACTACTTAGAACTCTTCATTGACCAACCCACTCCCCACCACCCCTCCCTACTTCTTCCTTTTCTTTATTCCATTTTGCACTTGTGGACATTATTTGACAGAGAGGAGACATTGTTTCCTTCAGGTTTGTTTACCATTAATTTAAGTATATCTTACAATTTTCTTCACACTTTAGTGTCGCTACAAATCGAGTCACATTTCATTGTTTTACTCGTACCCGAAAATTGGTCGTCCCCCACGGTGTCCGAACACTAACTCGAGACTGGGAAACCGTGCCCCTGACTTTCGTCCACACTGTCAGGATGTCTTTCTCGTAAATCGAAGACGTGTGCCTTTGCCAGGAGAAACTGTTCCCAATACGAAAGCAACAGACTCGAGGTGTGAGACAACCCAGGAAGGTCTCCTACAAGTTCAAAATGTCAGTCGTCAGAGGGCAGGGGCCGATTGGAGTCCATTGGTTGCCGCCTTGGTAGGTGGTCACTGTCCGGTCATTTTTATTTGTGTAGAAAGATCGGATACAACGAAGTAAACCTTCGGGAGTAGGACCTACATAGTTAATTCACGAGACGTCTTCGAACGGTCACCGAAGTTATTACTCTCGAAAGTTCAGCATTTATATTACATTAACTTCACACTTTATACTTTACGATAGCAAATTATAAAATTTATTATCGTAACAGACAAACGAAGACAGAATGTAAACTCTAGAGAACTAATAATTCTATAAAGATTGACTCCCGTATAAAGTTTACTTTCATGTAGGTCGACTTGACGACCCGTACCTTAAAATTTTCTATAAAAAGTTTTAATGGGCAGTGGAAACAAACTCGCAAATCCGGAGACGAGAAAAGGCACGACGCGGGGTGTGATAGGTAGTGAGACCAGAGGGGGGTTGGAAGACAGTGTCCGAAGGAAAAGAAGAGAGGGAACAGTCAAGAACACAGAGAGTTAAAGAACAATGAGACATTAGAGCCGTCCCTACGCCTATATCAACATCGGAAAAGAACGGACCGACGACAAGTCGCATGGAAAAAACGAGGAAGATAATTAAGGGTAACTTGACTTCCATATAAACCTACACGATTTACGTCTCCGGGTCTCTTTTCCTCTCTTTCAACGTTCGGACAGTATATAGGGAACAAAGGAGTGGTGAACCGATATTTGAGAATTGGTTTATTTTATAAAAGAAACTGGACGTTGATATAGATATCTTTCGGAGATCTAAAACATACTTAATCCTTATTTATTAGAATAGAGGGGGACCTCTTCCTTTACCGTCGGGTGATCATAAGAACGGACCCTTTAGGGTACCTGTCTCCTCGAACCACCCGACGTCATGTACCCCAGTGTTCTCAACCTGTGCTGATTTGGTGGTGGTGGTGGTTATAGAGACGAGTAACCTTTTATGGGACAACGGTCCTCTCTGACTTCCGTCTTCTTCTTATCCCACCGTCTCCTACTCTACCAATCTATGACTACTAGTGGTTGAGTTATCTGTACTCAAACTCGTGCGAGGCCTTCGAAGGTCACTATCTGTCCCTTCGGACCGTACGATGTCAGGTGCCCCAGTGTTTCTCAGCCTGTGTTGACTCAGTGACTTATCTTGACTAAGAGAAATCCTCATATTATTCATTTTCGCAATCTTATCATTTTTAGACACAAAACGAAAAAAGTGACCTTGGTGTTTGTTCAAAACCTTAGGTACCTAATATGAATATTTCGGAAATGTAAATAAAGACACATCAGAGTCGAGAACTCGAATCAAAAACACCGAAACGATAATAAAGTCTTTTGTACATTACACCTAGTAAAAAATTTAGGGTCACTAAGACGAAATGTCCGTAGTAGAAAAAAACACTTCCCCGTTCTATACTTTCTAAATTCCGGACTAGGTCCTCTCTTTATTCATGTGTTTCTTGTCCTCACACTTCACCTCTTCCTTACACTTGTGGACTGGTGAATTGGTTTACGTGAAGGTGTCCTCAACGTGATGTTAGAGATAAAAGAGTTGAACCGTTGTGTGACGTAAAATCCACAAGTTTCTACTCGTAAGGTGTCGGATGTCCTCCATTCCGGAGTTACGGAAAGTAGAGTTCCAGTGACGACTCCCGACCCGATATCACTGGTTTTTAACACTATTAGAAGTGGGCAAATAGAAATTTCGATAGTAGCGGTCCGGAAATATCCTATTCTTAAACAAGTTCCTGGACTCTCCTCACACTTTGTAGAATCCGATCACTAACTCCGTTCACACGTACTTTTCTTGTCAACAGGAACCCACAGTGTTCCCGAGAGGGAGTGTCTCTTGAAATAATACGGGGATCTATTTCCAAAGGGGGTTCAATAGAACGTATATCTTCGTTTAATGTCTAGTTAAAGTCACACGGTAATCGGTTGTTTTCGATAGATGTCTTATTATAGAAGGACACATTAGATTGTATTTACGGTAGAAGTTAAAAAATATGTTTAGTTTTACCCTTGATAAGATTACAACTTTTCTCCCTAATGTTCATCTCTTAAGACCCTTCCAAAAACATAGTACTACTAAACATATCAGTCCCTACACTGCCAATTTTTTTTTTTTTCTGTTCTGAGAAATAGGAAGAGAGAGAGATTAGTTAGTTCCATCGTGAAGGGTAGAGAAGACTCGGGTCGATTACTAGCCTACTAATTAAAAACACTGATTGATACTTCGCGTCCATTACTTATGGTGGTCCCTCTTCATTCTGACTCTCACGACTTGACTTCCCCTCCTTTTCCTCGTTCAAAGACTCGTTTCCAGTTCGTTACCTCGGGTCGCGCGACCACACGCGAGTCCGCTTATTGGGGTTAAACATTTGTTGTGCCATAAGTCACAGGAAAGTACGTTCTGTTTCTGTGTTTCATTCCTGGGACTCGTACAGCCAAGACGGAGTCTTTGTAGGGTTAACAGACTTTTTGTCCGTTTCCATTCTTACGGATTCTATTTGGTAGACGTGAACGAGTGTTACTCGTGTCCGTTTCTGGTCCTGTCACACAATGGACGGGTCCCAGATCCCGAACCTTCATGGGAGGTGGGTCTTGTGTGGGAGGTGCCCCATAGTACAGTGAAGAAAAGTTACACACCTGTTCTCCCGTTAAGGTCTCAGGTCATGTCTGTCCAAAAGTTTATTTTCGTATTACTTCTAACGTTACGATGATTCATTCTCTGGTACTCAATTATGATATGATTTCGACTCTTGGAGACCTTAGGTGTTCAATTCAAACTTTAATACTTAGAAATGTTCGGTCGTTTACTAACTAGAAAAGATTTGTTGCCATTTCTACATTGACGGATTTAATTGATGTTCATTGAATCTCCTGTGAGTATCACAGGTAAAAATATTTACCTTTCAGTCATTTGAGTGAGAAAGGTAGTACGTCGGTCGAACTCAACCCGATAATCCGAGGTCTAGAAAAAATGACTATGTTTGTCTCTAGAGAGGACATAGAAATGGTAAAAGTTTATAGACTTTTTCTTCGTGTAAGTCTTAGTTTTTCTTTATATACGTGTGTATTTGTATGTATACTTATGTATATATTTGTGTTCGTCAGGACTGAAACGTGTCATGTGACAACTGACTTTCACTCCGCATACCCTTGAAACATTTCGTTCCTGCCGGACATACTGGTGTACGTTCATTGACCGTTACTTTTAGTCATTCTGATCTTGTCATATTTCCTTCGGGGAACAAAGTGGAAGACCAAAGTTACAGGAATTGGACTGACCGTAAGGGGTGTTAGAATTTTATCTTCCTTCGTCACTGTAATTACCTCCTTAGTGACTGATGTGACTTATGAAGGTACCCCGTTTGCAGTCCCTTTCCAGTCGACCGTTGGTCAATTGATCGAGTAAAATAAGAAAACCTTTTTGTATTTCGGTGTTTAACGTACTTCTTACGAATTAAATATAAATTTTATATAGTCACAAGTCGAGTAGAAAACTGAGTGACTTTCCTTTAGGTTGGACTGTTTAAATAACGTATTTCCATGTCACTTTCGGTAGGTAAAATTCACGTATATTCGTTGTTCAACGACTCTTGCCTCTATTTTAAGTCTTGTGACGTAATACGTTGTGAGTCGACCTTTTTCTTTTACGATCGATTGTAAAACAAGATTTCATAGGTTTATTTGGTCAGGGTTTCCTTCCGAGGTGGTCTCACTTGTGGTAGGAGACTGGTGAGACTCCTGGGTACACCCTATACACTAAGTGGTCCGTTCTTTCCTTCGTCCGACCCTCTCTGAACTACTTATTAAATTTAGGAACGAAAAATGACATGAAAAAAAAAAAAAGTCTTCAAGAAAAGAAGAGAAAGACTATCTAAATAGTGTAGTCTCATCGGTAAATTAAGTAAAGATCCCGATAGAGGTCTCTTCTATTAAACCCTCTCATAGAATAAATTTTTCTTTCTTTTTGGTAGACAAACTGAAAACTCTGTTAAAGTCTCAATTAATTAATGAGGATTGGACTAGATCGTTGTCAATCTTGACCTACACCTTTTTGACTGACTAAGGTTTATCCTTTTCCTCATGCAGTTCCGACATATAACAGTGGGACGAATAAATTGAAGATACGTCTCATGTAGTACTCTTTGCGACCCGACCTTCTTCGTGTTCGACCTTAGTTCTAACGGCCCTCTTTATAGTTATTGGAGTCTATACGTCTACTGTGGTGGGAATACCGTCTTTCACTTCTCCTTGATTTTTCGGAGAACTACTTTCACTTTCACCTCTCGTTTTTTCGACCGAATTTCGAGTTGTAAGTCTTTTGTTTCTCGTACCGCAGACCAGGGTAGTGAAGTACCCTTTATCTACCCCTTTGTCACCTTTGTCACAGTCTGAAATAGAAAACCCGAGGTTTTAGTGACGTCTACCACTGAAGTCGGTACTTTACTTTTCTACGAATGAAGAACCTTCTTTTCAATACTGGTTGGATCTGTCGTATAACTTTTCGTCTCTATAATGAAACTGTCGTTTCCAGGCAGATCAGTTCCGATACCAAAAAGGTCATCAGTACATACCTACACTCTCGACCTGACACTTCTTTCGACTCGCGGCTCCTTAACTACGAAAACTTGACACTACAACCTCTTCTAAGAACTCTCAGGGAACCTGACGTTTCTCTAGGTTGGTCAGGTAGGATTTCCTCTAGTCAGGACCCACAAGTTACCTTCCTGACTACGACTTCGACTTTGAGGTTATGAAACCGGTGGAGTACGGTTCTCAACTGAGTAACCTTTTCTGAGACTACGACCCTCCCTAACCCCCGACCTCCTCTTCCCCTGCTGTCTTCTACTCTACCGACCTACCGTAGTGACTGAGTTACCTGTACTCAAACTCATTTGAGGCCCTCAACCACTACCTGTCCCTCCGGACCGCTCGACGCTAAGTACCCCAGTGTTTCTCAGTCTGTGCTGACTCGCTGACTTGACTTGACTTGGACTGGATCCTTTATTACACGAAGTTCTTGTGAAGGAATCCGAGATCCGGTTTTTTTTTTTTTCTTTAAAATCTTTTTCTCTTTATTACAAGTTCTTACCTCCCCAAAAGAGGTAAGGTACAGAAATGAACACGACGACCAGATGACCTCTACCACGTCGACAGTCGGAGCCGTGTGACTGTGAGGTGTGAGATGTCATCGAAAACGATTTCCCCTAAAAAAATTTGGAGAAAAGACTCTTTTCTATATCAAGACTCGTTCTTTAGAGAGATGAAATAGGTCCTTGATACACTTTGGGTTGACAACGGAAGTTTGGATACCCTTTATTACACCCTCCTCTTAGAATGACAGGGTTGTTAGAGAAGTCCCAGAATTATCTTGTTTTGAGAATTTTGTTGTCTCGACAAATCGTCACTACGAGTGTTAAGATCCACCGTGTGTAAGACGTTCCAGTCACAACTGTTTTCGAGTCAAACCTGTTGAATAACTATAAAGAAACAATTCTGAACGGGGTGCACCAGAGTCTCACGTCGTTTAATATAAGATCTTTTATCGACATACTCCCAATTGGTAGTTTGATTCTCTCGTTTATCCTGGACCTACTGTGGATTCTGGAAGCAATCTAATAACGAAGGAAGTGATTACGATTATTCGGAAAAGAAGATGTAGGTCTCTTTTTCACAAGAGTTAATTTTTAGAGACCGGAGATTTTAAGGATACTACCGTATTTCTTTTTTCTCCACGAAATCACAAATTCGTTTTCAAATCAACGAATTCATTTTCTTTAGACAGGAGGTGATCAGTAAGTATATTACACAACAAAAAAAAAAGAGACTTACAGATATTTTCATTTTTAAGGGGTTCGACTTTAACATACTCTAAGACGAAAACGATTCCGGAAACAAAAATTCCAGATATAGTGGTACGGAATTTTTTTTTTAGATTCATAAGATAAATAACCAAAAGAAGAAAACGTTCTTTTCATAAAAATAAAGGTAACGGGTTACAGATTTGTTTCCATCGAGAGGTTCATCTCAAATATATCCTTTTATTTTTTATAGAAATAAAAGGATGACGGATTAGGACCCGAATTCTTTTTGGTTGACGACATAATCGTAGGATGACCATGAGACGTACGGTAGTGGAGGAATATCAAGATTTTTATTTAAGAGTGGGAATTTCATCCCACTTCGTTTTTCGATCGACTCGGATTACAACCCAGGGTTCCTTATTCCGTTATCTTGGATTTTATATTCACTAGGTCTAGAAAAGTTTTTTGTACGTCGATTGTTGATAACCTTTTATTATTAAGGTATTTACCCTTAAATGAAGATGCGGGTCAACGTGTCTCAAAGTTCCTCCACACAAGGTACTTACTAAAAGAAAGTACAGTTGTACTTGAAAAGAAGTCGTCTCAATTTAATCCAATTACGATTACAAAGTGACATTACAACAATTAAGTAAGTAAGTTTTTCATGAATAACTCACTGATGATACACGGTTAGTGACGAGTTAACGACTTCTGTATGGTCGCTTCTAAGGACTGTCTTGTTCAATCATTTAGTAAGTCGTACCAGTCTTTTGTAGTCCAGAACTCTCCGGACTTCAAATATGTGGAACCACCCGGAAGAAATTGTTTTACCTACGTTTTAATGTTTACGTTTGGATCTATATTTTATAAGTAAAGTTTACTCTGTAGTGTTAAATGTGTATAATGTTTCGAGTACCTATCGTTTTTTTTTTTTTTTTTTTTCCTGTTTTAGGTCTCTTTCAATGTTTCATAAAAGTGATTAAATAATAGGTCACGTACAAAAAACCGACTTAACAGAAGATAGTGGAGAAGTATACTATTAGAAGATTGTAAGAGACATTCTTCTTATCCTTCTATTGAGGTGGAAGTGAGAACGTACCAATTAGTTTTTTTAGTAATAACTAGTCTTTTTACAGATATCTACAGTGTCGAACCAACTAGTAAAGTATTTTTAAAAATCCTAACTACAGTTCAACCCTTTTTGAACTAATCGAACGAAATGTTATACTCGACATTTTACTCCTTCCGAAAAGATGTTTAATGAACCGAAACAATTAAAGTGTGGTACAAAAGGGAGGTGGTGGGTATATGAAGACGACTGTCCGTGAGATCAAGTGTCATTGTTTTTCGTCATGTGAGATACCGGTCGTCCGTCATCGGTAGAAGGATCTTCGAGAAGAGCACGGTCCCACCGAATCGTGATGGACTTGTTATGTCCCTTCACTGACGTTTGGTGATCAATGTAGAGTGATACGGGACCACCGAGTCTACCATTTCTTAGACGGACGTCACGTCTTCTGGATTCAAACTAGGGACCCAACCCTTCTAGAGGACCTTCTCCCGTACCGTTGGGTGAGGTCATAAGAAAGGACCTCTCAGGGGTACCTGTCTCCTCGGACCGTCCGATGTCAGGTACTCCAGTGTTTTTCACCCTGTGTTGACTCACCGATTCGTGTCGTGTACGAGTGTGATTTACAAAGGAGTTAAGTCAAAGGGGATCGGTCCAAAGTTTTTACGGACGTCAGTGAAGTCGAGGTGGACCATGTTCCCTTTTACACTGTCTCTACTTCAGTCCCACCTTTGTCTGTTATCAGAGTCAGTTAACATCAATTGTATATAAACGTGTAACATCTCTTTGTACAGGTAACCATCCCGAAAAGGGTACCAAAACCTTCCCCGGATCTTTTCCCCGGAACCTCGATTCCAAAGTAACCGTAGTACCATTTGCATAGAGTCCTACCCATACGTCCACCATCACGTTTCTCTTTCACAATCAGTGAGTCAGTACAGGTTGAGACCCTAGCGTACCTGTCGTCGGGCGGTCCAGGGAGACAGGTATTCTAAGAGATCCGTTCTTATGACCTCACCCACCGGTAAGGGGAGAGATCGCCTAGAAGGGTTGGGTCCCTAGCTTGGACCCAGGGGACGTAACGTCCGTCTAAGAAATGGCAGATTCCGTGGTCCCTTCGGGTCTTCCACCATTCACGATACTTCTTCTTTTACATCGTCCCTTCCCTATATTGTGGATCCTAGTTCCTCTTCCGCACCAGTGACATTCTTCGTCCGTTAGTCTTGATCGGAAGTTCTATCCTTTATAGACTTATTTCTAAACCTCCACTCCGTCACCAGGTTCGTCTCTCGACCGTCTTCTCGTTACCTCCGTCCTCTCCGATCTCGTTTCTCTGATTCCGTGCTTGGACGGGTTACAAGGTCTTTGGTGTTCCTCTGGACACACAACCCTCGTCTCACTCTCTCTCCCTCTCATTCTTGTACTTTAATCTCCCAATTCCCACCCGTTGTTTCGACCCCTAGAAACCTCCCGAACCTTGTCTCACCATTATCCTAGACTGAATTTTCCTCGTAACACCGACGACCCACCTCTCATCTGTCATCCCTCATTTCTATTAGACTTCCCACTTACTACCGTCGAGTTTGGTCTCACAATTATTACCTGCACCGATATTTACCAGAAAAAGACAACAAGCAAGGTCTCACTAAACAAATAATCACCCCAACCCTTCATTTTAAACATCGATCCGATTATAAAGATTTCATGCTACAAACATAAATGTCCACATGTATTTAGTTGAGTTCATATTGAAGTATACGTTATAAACACTTCCGTGTTTTGTTTGGTATTTTTCTTGTTACAAATAACACTTCTAAAATATCTCCGTACTGGTTTGGTATTTGATATACCCCACTTCTATTGAACTTGTCCTTCAAATTCGACTGCACCAAGAAACTGGTGAAATGGACCTTAGTAAATACTGTAGATAAATTCCTGAATATATTCCGGATAAAGTCACGGAAATAATTGGGAATCACGATATACGGACCAATTCTCAACCGACACCTCCCTTGTTTGCGAGGTATTGACGACCCGTCCGGTGGATCCTTCGAGAAGACACGAACTCACCTTCCGGTTTGTGGATTCGGAATTTTATGGAGTCCTACATTACGACAGTTCTCCGCTAGTATCCTTTTACAGTGGCGGCACGTAACGGATTTTCAAGTCTCCGACACGTCATTGTACTAGAAGATGATCCCCAGACCACTTTTCGTTTCCTTATATTTCATCGGGGTATTGTAATAAACCGTATAAAGTCCACTTTATTAATTTATCTACCCCTTTTCTAATTAAATGTACAACAGAACCCAACCCCAGGGGACCTTTGTCTGAGACTCTGGTTCAAAATGGACGTACTTCAAAGGAAGTCTCGTAGGAGCCCACGTTGTCCCTTGTCCTCATCCTCTACGCAGCCAGCGAGTAAACACAGGCAGAGATGTTGGGGTACCTGACATCGGGTGGTCCGAGGAGACAGGTACCCTAAGAGGTCCGTTCTCATGACCTCACCCAACGGTAAAAGAAGAGGCCTCATCCATCCGCCGCTTCCGTTTGACACTACGTCAACGTTGTCTCCGGAGACCCCCCTCGAGATCTCGGCCCTACCGGGAAGTCTCAATAAGTCTTCACTCCGGTCCCTCATTCCGAAGCGTGACGGGTAGTTAGTTTATCACCTATGTCTGACGGGAGTCCCCTAATCTAGTCCTACGGATTAGAAGTCTCTTTGTCGTCGGAATGTCTCTCCCGTTGACAGGTTCTTCTTACATCCACACCGTTAACCTCCACTTCCTACACATAGAATCTACACTTCTCCCTTGGGTTCATCGGACCGTACTGTAGGTGGTGTTTGTTTGTGTTTTTAGGTCTCACATCTCATGTGTGTGAAAATTTATCGAGTTATGACTTTCGTTGACCTAAAATGACCACTCAGAGTCTCTGGGATTCACTGTACGGAGTCCGTTCAGATGAGTGTTCCCCGTTCCTCTAGAACGGATCCAGTCCTTCTAGGGGACCTCTTCCCTTACTGTTGGGTGAGATGACACGAACGGACCTCTTGAGGTACCTGTTTCCTAGGACCGTCCGATGTCAGGTACCTCAGTGTCTGAGTCTGACTCACTGATTGTGTGTGTGTGTTTATTATGTATAATCATTGATCTAGTGTTCCGAGTTGTAATCTAAGGGTCTTAAATAAGTAGGATACTGACTTTCAAGAATGGGAAGGTAGTTATAGAGGGGTAGGAGGTGGGGGGTGAAGTCGGGGATCATAGGTGGTAAGATCAGAGACGAGGATGTCCAAACTGAAAGAATCTGAGGTGTATATTCACTATGTGTCGCAAATAGGAAGAGACAGACTGAATAAAGTGTATCGTATTATTGGGTACAACAAAATTTAATATTTGTAGTTGTAAACGATAATATAGATTCTAATCGCTAGATTATTATACTTTGAATTATAATTTTTTAAATTTCGATAAAATATCATTCGTAGTGATTGAGTTAGTAGTACTTAGACTCGTTTGTGGTCCTCAATCACCTCCTGTCTCCTCGGACCGTCCGATGTCAGGTACCCTAGTGTTTCAGAGTCTGTGTTGACTAAATCGCTGATTTGTTAGTGTTGTTGTAAAATATCATCTTCAAAAATTGGATTCAGTTTCTTGTACTTTTAATTTTAATTTATAAAAAGAATACACTCTTCGATTAATCGGTGCTTTTTTTAGAAATAGGTTAGTCTTAAGTTTCAGTAAAAATCTCTATCCTTTAATTGA
This sequence comes from Capra ibex, assembly GCA_006410555.1. Classification (NCBI taxonomy): domain Eukaryota; kingdom Metazoa; phylum Chordata; class Mammalia; order Artiodactyla; family Bovidae; genus Capra; species Capra ibex. The sequence goes on along the minus strand of SJYO01017713.1, from coordinate 1,931,044 downwards.
GATTCACTTAATTGTAATATACATGTAATTTAGTTTATTTACACGACAATTGGAAAAAATAAAAATATCTAAACATATTATCAAAAATCTTATAGGTGTGAAAGATGTAAAAGAGTTTACGTACAATAGTTAGTTGACATTTGTACAGATTAAAATTATAAGTCTATTCCTATACTAGTGTTTTGTTTATAACTTTAATACTCTAAATCCGTTACTCTTTAATTATTACTTAATCGTACAAATATGATGTATATCCTTTTACACAAAATTACGGATTGTCTCTATAGTGATTCATCATAAATTATCTATGCCTCGGCCATGTAAACAGGATTCTTTACTTTTACGTGAATACACTTTTATTCAATATATTAACAATTTGAAGTAGTCAGATTTACCGTGGACCTAGTTTTTAGTTTATTGTAAAAAAATGGGGGTCTTTTATATATGAAATTTTATATTGAATAGAATTATGTAAATGTGAAATGTTTATTGAATAAAATCTAAAGGAAACATTCAATGTCGTGTCGGGTGACAACTCTTCTATATTTCACCCACTGATGGATACCACATCCCGAAACCCCCACCCGGTTTTCTGAGACTGGGGTTTTATGAACAAGGTTGAACGGTAATGATGGACTTTAAGGTCAATCTCTTAACAAGAAACAGTGTTAATTTTATGGTGTCGAGATACTCTCTTTTATTACAAGTCGGAATAACCAATAACTGGAAGTTCCGATACTAAAAGTCGGAACCGAAAGACCTTAAGGAGTCTCACGGACCCGATCCCGACCACCTCTCCCCTTACTCACGCCCCTCGACACCACGGGTCACCCTCTAGTTTGGACTACTCACTCAGACACCCCCGTCGGTGGTAGGACCGAAGGTTTCTTCATCTAGGATGAAAATAGACGAAATGTATCGTGTAAGGTTCTTTCTTGAAACTGAATTCTCCCCCCTTTTTTTTCCAAACTTTTGATAGAATCGGACCTTCTTTCACACCATGCGGAAAAAGGACGTCTTTCTCACCATGGACTATCGGACTTAACCCCCAACCTTCATCCATACCTTTCCCTGGTTTCTACTCTTCCGTCCGTCCTACCGGGAGTAGTCGAAGTGTCCCCCAGACACCAGAAAAGGAAATCGGTGAATTTCAGTGTAAAGTGACAAAGTATTATTAAACAAAAATTTCCCGAAAGGGGGTTGGGGTAAAAACTGTTCCATTTTAAAGATTTTCCACGTTTTATAACAGAGAAACATAGGTAATGTTAAGAGTGATTTAAGTTATATACATTTACAAGTTTTAATAAATTTTGTTCCATTTTCACAAACAGACAGTACAAAATCCGGTTCATTAAAATTATTCTGGAAATATTTACTCTCATAAAGTGTCACTTTACCTTGTTTCTGAAGTGAAACAAATTTAAATAAATCACGGATTTTAATATCAATTTAACCTAATTTTATAGTCCAACACCCAAGACAGTCATCGACTTATATTATACTGTATAATATATGGTCTGAAACCTTTCATTTATAACAAATTTTCAAGGACCCGAGTTATATAAAGAAGAGTTCCTTTTATCCCCGAAAAGACTACTCTTTTCGTATCAGTGTAGGGGGGTCTAAGATAAGATGATTCTACTACTTATAATATGTTAATTTATACTCGGTGTAGTAGTCTGAAGGTTTTAAGAGTCGGAGTTTGTAGTATAAGAGTAGAAGATCAACTCATATACAAAAAAAAAACTCTAAATGGGATTCAAATAAAATAAAATAAAAAAAACTATTAACTGAAATAAAAAAAAAATTAAAATTTTAGAAATTAAGAATGTACGCAAGGGTTTGTACTTGGGGGGAGGGTGGAGGGAGGGGTGTTGTAGGGAGACCCAGTAGGGGCACGTAGTCGAGGTTCGTACGACATAGGACGTAGTCTGTATCTGACCGCTAAGTTAAGAATGTACTATCATATGTACAATCTTACAGTAAGAGGGTTTAGTAGGGTGGGAGAGGGAGGGAGACTCAGGTTTTCAGGTAATATGTGTAGACACAGAGAAAGGGACAGAACGTATGTCCCAGTAGTAACGGTAGAAGGATTTAAGGTATATATACACAATCATATGACATAACCACAAAAAGAAAGACCGAATGAAGTGAGACATATTAGCCGAGGTCAAAGTAGGTAGAGTAGTCTTGACTAAGTTTACTTAAGAAAAATTGCCGACTCATTATGAGGTAACACATATACATGGTGTCGAAAGAATAGGTAAGTAGACGACTACCTGTAGATCCAACAAAGGTACAGGACCGATAATATTTGTCACGACGCTACTTGTAACCCCATGTACACAGAGAAAGTTAAGACCAAAGGAGCCACACATACGGGTCGTCACCCTAACGACCCAGTATTCCATCAAGATAAACGTTAAAAAATTCCTTAGAGGTGTGACAAGAGGTATCACCGACATGATCAAACGTAAGGGTGGTTGTCACATCCTCCCAAGGGAAAAGAGGTGTGGGAGAGGTCGTAAATAACGAACGTCTAAAAACCTAGCGTCGGTAAGACTGACCACACTTCACCATGGAGTAACACCAAAACTAAACGTAAAGAGATTATTACTCACTACAACTCGTAGAAAAGTACACAAACAATCGGTAGGCATACAGAAGAAACCTCTTTACAGATAAATCAAGAAACCGGGTAAAAAACTAACCCAGCAAATAAAAAGACCTTAACTCGACGAAAAAATTACGATAAACCAAAGAAAAAATATATAGTTTATACGGACATTTTGATTAAAAGGGGGATTACCCTTATCTGTGAGACTCATTGATTTTGGATACGTTTTCAATAAACAGATCTCGTTAGGTAAAAATAAAAAAATTAAGTAAAAATAGTATTTTGTAATAGTTTTGACATCCATTTTAGAATTCATCCTTCTCTACGAAGTGAAGTAAACATGAATAATCTTTTCGACGTAAGTAAAGATGGAAGTCTACTACGAACTATTATAAGTACCACTGAGTCCGATTGTATCTACAGTCACCCATTAGATCCCCTGCCCTCGTATACATCCTTCACCTAGAGTCACTGAACTCGTAGAGTTTGTGACACTTTTTCGATTAACTCTCCATTTTTGTTTAATTGACGATACCTCTTCCTGTTAGAGGGACTCTCTCTCACACGGACGTCGTCATTCCAAGTCACCAACGTAAATCAGACACATTGACGACCCTGTCATTAGGTCGAGACCGGACACCTGAAAGGGACGACTGACGGGTGGACCGTTAAGAGACCCGTGGAAGTTCCGACAGTTCTTGACGTGTCCCTTTCGGACAGAGTAATGTTGCCGAGACGTACACTCGAATCCATGGCGGGTTGGTTAACGAGAAGGGTCTAAAACTATGTCTGCGTCAAAAAGTCAAAAAGAGAAGTAACCCAGATCCTTCCCTTCTAACCTAGAAGGACGTGTGTCTCTAAATTGGACCAACGTCTACGGACAGTCCTTCATCCGATGCCACTTATATCACCATAGTGGGGAGGGCGTTATCCGGTGTTTTTTTTTTTTTTTTTTTTCTTTNTTTTTTTTTCTTTCTTTCTTTTATTCCGTTCTACCTTTTCTCATCACCTTTCTTTTCTTCCACTCCATAAAGTCACGGATGACATTTACCGATAAGTACTCTACAACCATCCATAAGTACTCAGAGTTCAAATAAACGGAAGTTTTACCCATCAGGCTATAAACGGAAGAATCACTTTAGATGTATACTTTTGACTAATAGAGGTAGTGTAGAACAGGTTGTAAAATATTTACAAGAACTTCAGTGTTGTTATTGTAACTTATAAGGTCAATGTGATGAGATCTGTGTTAAGGAAACTTTTACTTCAAAAAGTCAACCGTACAAAGTGATGAATCTCGTATAGGATTTAAACAACGGGGGGACAAATGAGTTTATTACATCCACTATATTGTCTCGTCGAGTCTTTAAGTTTTTGTATATAACCTATTAACCAAATTGTCTTTCTGTTCCAAGTTCCTTATTCCTGTCTTATCCCTATGTCTAGTCACTACTGTGGTATGGTTTTTTTTTTGGAGTAGTGAACTGAAGTCAATGGAGGAAAATGAGTAAATTAACAAGGTGTCTAAGAATTTATAAATTTATTTGAAAGATGATTCGAAATATTTACTAATATATACCTATATATGTCACTCTTTTGAAAGAGAAAAAACTTACTAGTGGTTTGTCTCACATGACACACACGATTCAGTGAAGTCAGTACAAGCTGAGAAACACTGGGACACCTGACATCCGAGAAGACAGGTACCCTAAGAGGTCCGTTCTCATAACTTTAACCAACGGTAAAAGAGGAGGTAGAAGGGGTGGGTCCCTAACTTGACGTAAAAAAACAGAGGACGTGACCGTCCGTCCAAGAAATGGTGCTCATGGTGGACCCTTCGGGTGTTTTGTCTCATGTTTAGAGTTTACAAAGGCCCACGACAACACGGAAACTGTCTCGTTTTAGTTCAGAGGTTTTGTATTCTTTCCGGACCTTCCATAATTCCTAGTTTTGATCGTAGAAAAAACAATAGTTAATTTCATTTGGTGAAAGATTTATATTTGTTTGGACATTCAATTTTACTTTGACCTCATTTTTTGACTCGTCTGGATGTGTAATTAAAATAGTAGAAACTTTCCACAGTATAACAAAGTTAATTTATTAGTATCTGAACTCGAGTCTTTCACAAGGTCCAGAAAGACGGAGAAGGGTGATATGGATCGTGTTACGGAACATCTGTATACATAAATTATTACATACTCAAATGGTCTGCTAAGTAAATTTTAAAAGAAGATAAGACATTAACCTTCTTATTTGTAACAATCTATGTATGATGGATCTTCTCCGAAGGCACCACCGAGTCTGTTATTTCTTAGATGGATGTTCCGTCCTCTGGGCTCAAACTAGGGACCCAACCCTTCTAGAGGACCTCTTCCTTTACCGTTGGGTGAGGTCATAAGAACGGAACTCTTAGGTTACCTGTCTCTTCGGACCACCCGATGTCAGGTACTCCAGTGTTTCTTATCCTGTGTTGACTCGCTGATTATGAAAGTGAAAGTGGATCTTCTACTTGTTCCACGACCTGTTTCAGTAAAAAAATTTCATTTATAGATTTAATAGAGAAAAATTTTTGGATTTAAAAAGTACGATCCCTTCTTATACTATTGGTTCGTTATATTTTTATATTTACGATTTTTTTTAGAGGTTTAGTGTCTGGAGACTAAGAACAAAAATTGTCCAATGATTTAAGGTGGTATAAAACGAACGAATGTCGATCTCACCTAAGTACACTTCAATCACTTTTAATTCGAAGTCATGGGCATAGCACGAGGTCAAAACTCACGACCCTCGATGTCTCGTAGTTATATACCCCACCTCTTCGGTCTCTCATTAGTCCCTTATAAAGGTACATTCTTACAGACTATTCGACGGAATTGTGTCGAGTCTTTTTTCCTAGACTTAGAGGTTCAGAGATAATTGGACAACACTAAATAAAAGAGTTGGATTTATTTATGGGTGAAAGTCCGGATTAAAATTTCTTCGCGGAGAAGGGGCTTAAAATGTCTTTGACCGAGACGGAGATGACCGTCATTTACCTTGGGATTGGTGTCTACTAGTAACTGGTCGACACATACTTTTCGTGATTAAAGTCGCTTTCCTGAAGGGACATGGGTAGAAAGCGAGTGAGGGACACAGAAGAGGGTGGATGAGTGTGTAGGGTGTGAACCGAGTAGTTAAGGGTCAGTCTAGTAGGTGAAAAGATGATCGAAAAGGTGGGTGGTAGGGGATGTCTAAACGATTATGGGAAAGGATAGTTAAGAAAGAAAGGACGAGAGGGTCCCTTTACGATTGTAAAGACTGTCGTAGAGGTACCCCTACTTCTCCTCCTCCTCAACGCCCCTTTCTTGTCCTGACCCTTCCGTCTTCAGTGCCTCGGTACCGACATCGTCTACAAGAATGTGCCGGACTTCCACTACCGTCACTGTCCCCGACACCCCATTTCTTCCAAACCTTATCATTCGTTAACGAGGTTTTCGAACAATGGACTTCCCGAAGTATTTAATACGGTGTTTGACTCACACTGGTGAATTCCGTTCCTGTTATTCTTTAGAGTAGTGGGATTTTCCACAATTCTACACTACCTTTCTTTTACATGGTCTTATGTTTTTTCCACGTGTGACACCAACACTGATGTGCACTCACGTGTACCTTTACTAACGTGTCCAGTATATTCCTTATTACACTTATATCCACTATATTGAAAAAAGATTTTAAGAAGATTACAACACAAAAGTTAAAAAAAAAACAAAAATTTGTTCCTTGAAAGGGTACCGTCCCCGCCTGAAGTTTTGGATCTGACAAGAGTCAGAAGACAGAATATGTAGATAAACTTGAACCATGACATAATACGTTTCTACCTTGACTCCGTTACACCTTGTAACTCACACAGAAAAATTTTTTACTAACAGATTATAATTCTGGATTGGTTTTCGACGACGAAAATTTAATAGTTACTCTCTATACTACTGCTCCTCTTCGAGTTACTTCTTCACTTCCGTTGGTGTGTGTTATTCTTTTTTACGTGGTCCCCTAAAAACTTAGTGAGGGACGGATGTCGAGGATCAACTTGTGGATCTTCGAGATCTTCTACTACTACTGAGGTTATATAATACAAACCAAGAACTTCGACTCGGGACCCGAGTATAGACGTAAGTTGTCATTACATTTAGTAGTTTGTTTCATCTTTCTATAAGTAAGACCAGGGTAGTGAAGTACCGTTTATCTACCCCTTTGTCATCTTTGTCACTGACTGAAATAAAAAGACCCGAGGTTTTAGTGACGTCTACCACTGACGTCGGTACTTTAATTTTCTGTGAATGAGGAACCTTCCTTTCAATACTGGTTGGATCTGTCGTATAATTTCTCGTCTCTGTAATAAAACAGTTGTTTCCACGTAGACCAGTTCCGATATCAAAAAGGTCACCAGTACATACCTACACTCTCAACCTGATATTTCTTTCGACTCGTGTATTCTTAACTACGAAAACTTGACACCACAACCTCTTCTGAGAACTCTCAGGGAACCTGACGTTCCTCTAGGTTGGTCAGGTAGGATTTCCTCTAGTCAGGACCCACAAGTAACCATCCTGACTACAACTTCGACTTTGAAGTTATGAAACCGGTGGACTACGTTTCTCGACTAAATAAACTTTTCTGGGACTACGACCCTTTCTAACTTCCGTCCTTCTCTTCCCCTGCTGTCTCCTACTCTACCAACCTATCGTAGTGACTGAGTTACCTGTACCCAAACCCACCTGAGACCCTCAACCACTATCTGTCCCTCCGGACCGTACGACGTCAAGTACCCCAGCGTTTCTCAGCCTGTGCTGACTCGCTGACTTGACTTGACTAAGTAAGGTTAAGTGACAAAATAGTTCTACTTCTCTTTTCCCCCCTTTATTCAAAATGATCTCGGTGCCGAATGTCAATATTTACCTTTTACCCGACTAACTAACTATATAGTAGATTGTCAGACGTTTCGAGTACGATATCTACCTTATTTCAACAAATATTGGTGTTTTCAGGACCGGAAACGTGTTTCACTGAGTCTCCATTGACCCTATCTCTGTCACGAGGTTTTTTCCCGTCGAGTAAGTGTGAGGTACCTTTGTCAAACCGGTCCGATGACTATACTTGAATAAGACCTTAATTGTCTCCTGTCATACGACGATCCTGAGCACGAGTTATAGAGAGGTTAACCTTTATCGTTTAAGAGAAGTGGATCTCTCCAGAAGGGAACACCGAGTCGACTACTTCTTAGGTGGACGTTACTCCCTCTGGACCCAGGTTTGGGACCCAACCCTTCTATAGAACCTCTTCTCTTTCCGATGGATGAGGTCATAAGACCGGACCTCTTAAGGTACCTGACATATCCGGTACCCTAGTGTTTGTCAATCTGTGTTGACTCACTGAAAGTGAAGTGGATCTCTCATGCTTTTTGAGGAGTTAAGATTCTCTAAACGTCAAGACTTATGAATCCCATATGAAACGATTAGGTCAAAACAGAGATGATGGACCGATAAAGTCTACATTCTTGCTCAAATCTTTTGATGTCTAGAGTTACAGAAAAGGTCGTCAGGTTTGTAGATGAGGGTTTTCATACTCCCAACCTCCCTTTCCTCTCTTATGTAATGATGTTTATTATGTGTTATCAAATCAATATTACAAGGTAAATTAATATATACTCTTTGTACAGTTAGTGAATCCGGTAGGTACTGGTTGATGGGAAAGATTTGATTAATGACCTTTGAGGAGATACGGGACATGACGTGTGCTGGGACGGAAAGGGGTGAGTCATCAATGTCCACCAACTCAACTACAGTCCCTGGATCTATTCCGACCTGACTACGTTTCTCTAAGAGAGATATGTACTAAATTTGATCCTCTGTGTTTCTGAGATAAGTTTACTCCTACTGGTAAATTTGATTTTTCAATCCCGGTCTTGTTGTTGTTCCCCGGTGTTAAAAGGAGCATATGTTTGTTTCCTCATTTTTCTCTTTCGGTCGAACGTCTTTCTTTTCTCTTTAAAGTTTCGAGTCTTTCTACTCCTCTCCCTTCTAGTGTCCAGAAGTCCTCTTTCTCCATACCTTTTCTTTAATGAAAGAACACTCTTAGTCGACATAAAGGACCAAAAGTAAAGACACTCTATAGAAATGTACAAAAGTTGTTTGTGAGAAAAATAAACTTTACCAAACTTTCCCAGACACAACGTCCATTAACAAAAGGACATTTGTGTCATATAGATAGTATCTCGACTACCCTTTTCTGCTTCGAGTTTTTTCCCCTCTTTATTTTACTTTCAAGGGATATGGGAAGGACCGTATCGAGACTGTCCCTTTCCGTTTACAACTCGAGACTTTGTTTCTTCATAACAAACGTCCTTAGAAATCAAAACACAACGAAGTAAAACAAAAAAGTAATAAAAAAAAGGAAAAAATTAACTTCGTATCATCGAGTCTACCATTTCTTAGGTGGTCGTTACGTCCTCTGGTCCAAGTCAGGGACCCAACCCTTCTAGGGGTCCTCGTCCCTTACCAACGACTCACGAGTCAGCGAGTCAGTAAGAGGTCCGTTCTTATGACCTCACCCAACGGTAAAGACAGAGATCATGGGTGAGGTGATAAGAACAGACGTCTTAGGGAACCTGTCTCCTCGGACCGGCCGATATCAGGTACCCAGGGTTTCTCAGCCTGTGTTGACTAATTTGTGTGTGTATGTGTGTGTCAACTGTATGTTGAAATCAAAGTCCACATGTTGTACCACTAGACTATGTATATGTAATACTTGAGTAGTGGTACTAATTCAAATCATGGGTATGTAGTAGTATATTTTTTCCATAACATTATGATAACTGATACCTGAAAGGATCACCGAACCTGTCACTTCTTAGATGGACGTTACGTCCTCTGGGTGCAAGATAGAGACCCGACCCTTCTAGGGGACCTCTTCCCTTACCGTTGGGTGAGGTCATAAGAACGAACCTCTTAAGGTACCTGTCTCCTTGAACCGTCCGATGTCACGTGTCCCAACCTTTCTCCTGTGCTGACTCTCTGACTGTGTGTGCGTGTAACTAATATAAGGGATACGATATGTAATGGAGGGGAACCACATAAATAAATTATTGACCTTCAAACAGGAATTACGGGAAGTAGATTAGACGGGTCAGGGTGTGTTGAGGGTGGGAAAACATTGGTGTTCAAACAAGAGATATAGATTCAGACAAAAACAAAATATCTAAGGTGTATAGTCAAGTCGAGTGAAGTCAGTGAGTCAGTACAGACTGAGAAACGTTGGGGTACCTGACATCGGGGGGTCCAAAGGGACAGGTAGTGGTTGAGGGTCTCGAAAGAGTTTGAGTACAAGTAACTCAGCCACTACGGTAGGTTGGTAGAGTAAGAGACAACAGAGGAAGAGGAGAACGGAAGTTAGAAAGGGTCGTAGTCCCAGAAAAGGTTACTCAGTCAAGAAGTGCTTTGATACTCGGTACGACACGTCCCGGTGGGTTCTGCCTGCCCAGTACCACCTCTCAAGACTGTTTTACACCAGATGACCTCTTCCCTTACCGTTTGGTGACGTCATAAGAACGGAACTCTTGGGGTACTTGTCATACTTTTCTAAGGTGTATCTTCACTTTGGTACATCACAAACAGATGTACAGTAAAGTAAATCGTTTTACGAGACACCCAGATAGGTACAACGACGTTTACTGTTCTAAAGTAAGAAAAATACCAACTCATTGTAAGGTAACACACACGCACACACACACACGCACACACACACACACACATACGTGTATATTATATGTGTTTTGTAGAAATAGGTAAGTAGATAGTTATCTATGAATCCAACGAAGGTAAAGAACCGATAACATTTATTACGACGTTACTTGTATCGTCACGTATATAGAAAAGTTTATTCACCAAAAAAAGAAGGAAGTCTATTTACAGGTCTTCACCTTCACGACTTAACATACCGTCAAGATAAAAATTGAAAAACTCCTTGAAGGTATGACAAAACGTATCATCGATGTGGTTAAATGTTAAGGTGGTTATTACAAGCTCCTAAAGAAAAGAGGTAGTAGGAGCAACTGTGAACAAAAAACAATAGAAAAAATATTGTCGTTAAATACTGTTCTTACTCCATTATAGAGTAACACCAAAACTAAACGTACAGGGACTAATCACTACAACTCGTAGAAAAGTACACAGATAATCGGTAGACATACAGAAGGAACCTTTTTACTGATAAGTCCAAGAAACGGGTAAAAAATTAACTTAACGAACACGAAGAACTGTGACTCAAGAAATATATAAACCTATAATTAGGGAAGAACCTATGTAGGAAACGTTTGTAGAAGAGGGTAAGTCATAAGAAAAAAAGTAAAACAACTGTCAAAGGAAACTACACGTTCTCGAGAAAACAAACCACATCAGGGTAAATAAAAACAAAAACCATGAGAACGAACTTCTAGAGGTTTTTATATATGACGATTCTGATTCCGTCGTGTGTCCTTCGTATCAAGAAGATACTCAAAATACCGAAGTCTGGAATCCACGTTTTACCGTCGGACCTAGACATTGGTTCAGTCTTTAGTCGTTTTCTTGATGACGTGATGTCCTTGTGAACTGGAACTACAGAACTTGTAGTGAAGGATTTGGAAATCGACTGATCGTGTCTGATATTCTCTATTCTATAATTCTTGTCCACCGTTCTTATGTGTCTTCTTGACATGTTTTTTCTAGAAATACTGGTTCTATTAGTGTTACCACACTAGTGAGTGGATCTCGGTCTGTAGGACTTTACACTTCAGTTCACCCGGAATCCTTCGTAGTGATGTTTGTTTCGATCACCTCCACTACCTTAAGGTCCACTCGATAAAGTTTAGGACTTTCTACTACGATACTTTCACGACGTGAGTTATACGGTCGTTTAAACCTTTTGAGTCGTCACCGGTGTCTTGACCTTTTCCAGTCAAAAGTAAGGTTAGGGTTTCTTTCCGTTACAATTTCTTACAAGTCTGATGGTGTGTTAACGTGAGTAGAGTGTGTGATCATTTCATTACGAGTTTTAAGAGGTTCGGTCCGAAGTCGTTATACACTTGGCCCTTGAAAGTCTACAAGTTCGACCAAAATCTTTTCCTTCTCCTTGGTCTCTAGTTTAACGGTTGTAGACGACCTAGTACCTTTTTCGTTCTCTCAAGGTCTTTTTGTAGATAAAGACGAAATAACTGATACGGTTTCGGAAACTGACACACCTAGTGTTATTTGACACCTGTTAAGACTTTCTCTACCCTTATGGTCTGGTGGATTGGACGGAGAACTCTTTGGATATACGTCCAGTCATTCGTTGTCAATCTTGACCTGTACCTTGTTGTCTGACCAAGGTTTATCCTTTTCCTCATATAGTTCCGATATATAACAGTGGGACGAATAAATTGAATGTACGTCTCATGTAGTACTCTTTGTGACCCGACCTTCTTCGTGTTCGACCTTAGTTCTAACGGCCCTCTTTATAGTTAGTGGAGTCTATACGTCTACTATGGTGGGAATACCGTCTTTCACTTCTCCTTGATTTTTCGGAGAACTACTTTCACTTTCACCTCTCACTTTTTCAACCGAATTGCGAGTTGTAAGTCTTTTGCTTCTAGTACCGTAGACCAGGGTAGTGAAGTGCCCTTTATCTACCCCTTTGTCATCTTTGTCACAGTCTAAAATAAAAGAACCCGAGGTTTTAGTGACGTCTACCACTGACGTCGGTACTTTACTTTTCTACGAATGAGGAACCTTCTTTTCAATACTGGTTGGATCTATCGTATAAATCTCTGTAATGAAACGGTTGTTTCCAGGCAGATCAGTTCCGATACCAAAAAGGTCACCAGTACATACCTACACTCTCAACCTGACACTTCTTTCGACTCGCGGTTTCTAAACTACGAAAACTTGACACCACAACCTCTTCTGAAAACTTTCAGGGAACCTGACGTTCCTCTAGGTTGGTCAGGTAAGACTTCCTCTAGTCGGGACCCTAAAGAAACCTCCCTTACTACGACTTCGACTTTGAGGTCATGAAACCGGTGGAGTATGCTTCTCAACTGAGTAGTCTTTTCTGAGACTACGACCCTCCCTAACCCCCGTCCTCCTCTTCCCCTACTGGTTCCTACTCTACCGACCTACCGTAGTGCCTGAACTACCTGCACTCAGACTCACTTGAGGCCCTCTACCACTACCTGTCCCTCCGGACCACACGACACTAAGTACCCCAACGTTTCTCAGCCTGTGCTGACTCGTTGACTTGACCTGACTATTCTCTATTTACTAGTAGACAAATAGAACCTTAATGTAAAGGGGTTTCCAGTTAAAGATGTACCATTATGAGAGTAAGTTTTACGTTTGTTCCTTAAGAGGATTTCTTTATTCAATATCTGTCTTTTACATTACAAATGGTATAATGAACGTCTTATTCGGACTTATAATTCCCCTTGACATCTCTATTCCCGACTAGTTTTATGTTAATAAAACTTACAATTATTGTGAGTTTGTATTAGTCTTCCTTTATTTCTCAACGTCATTACCAAGAAGTCTCCCTTTGCACGAATCCAATTAAATTAAAATGATTAATGTCAGAAAGTTTTATACTCTATACTCTAATATCTCATTAGAATTGAACTATATGAATTATACCTATGTGATAATACTATTTTCATAAATGGATTTGAAGGTCATGTCTTTGGTGAAATTTTAGAAGGTCGTTTGTTTTCGGGTCCAGGTCTGCCGAAGTGTCGACTTAAGATGGTTTTTAAAGCTCTTCTCGATTGTGGATAGGAGGAGTTTGAGAAGGTCTTTTAACGTCTCCTTCCATTTGAAGGTTTGAGTAAGATACTCCGGTGGTAGTGGGATTATGGTTTTGGACTGTTTCTACAGTGTTTTTTCCTTTTGATGTCCGGTTATAGTGACTACTTGTATCTACGTTTTTAGGAGTTGTTTTAAGATCGTTAGTCTTAGGTTGTTGTGTAATTTTTCTAGTATGTGGTACTGGTTCACCCGAAATAGGGTCCCTACGTTCCTAAGAAGTTATAGGCGTTTAGTTAGTTACATTAAGTGGTGTAATTGTTTAACTTTTTATTTTTGGTATACTAATAGAGTTATCTACGTCTCTTCCGGAAACTGTTTTAAGTTGTAGGTAAATACTATTTTTGAGAGGTCTTTCGTCCTTATCTTCCTTGTATGGAGTTGTATTATTTTCGATATATACTGTTTGGGTGTCGTTTGTAATAGGAGTTACCACTTTTTAACTTTCGTAAAGGGGATTTCAGTCCTTGTTCTGTTCCCAC
>SJYO01017692.1:26415-40000 GCA_006410555.1 Capra ibex | reverse complement strand
GGGTCTCCGTCGCGTAAGGGTGCTCCACCGCCGCCCTACCCCGTGTCTCCCGTTTCGAGAGGAGAGAGGGTGGTAGCAGGAGAGGCAGCCCTTTTGACGAAAGTCTTCTCGGGTGGGCTGGGTTCCTGGGCACCTGTGCGAGTCGTCCCTGCGTGACCCGCCCGTGTGGTCGTGAGCGCGGCGCCCTGAGTCCAACCTAAACCGTCGAGTCCGTGGCACATCTCGTCTCTTACCGACTCTGAGTAGTTCCACCACCAGAGCCCTGGGAAACCCGGAGTCCCTCCTACCCCTGGTCGGGTGCCGGGAGACCGACGTCCGCCGACCGCCATGCCGGGGGGTCGGGTGCCGGTGCACCGTCGGGTCGGAGTAAGGGGACTCGAGGACAGGACCGTCTCAGCCGTGGTCGTGGTCGGCCCCCGGACCGTCTCCCGCGGACGCGTGGACCCCGAGACTGTGGGCGTCGGACGGGTCACGGAGGGGGCCGGTCGTGAGGGCGACTGCGCGTCTTCGTGGACCGGGGGTCTTCTCCTAGGTCCACGTCGGCGCTTCACGTCGTCCCCACCCTTCTCAGGGTATTGACCCCAGTGTTGGGCTAAAGTCTTTCTACACAAAATAGGCGGTCTCCTGGGGTCTCGGCACCGGAACGGTGGTCCCTCACGTCGTGGCGGACGTCCGGTCCTGTCCGTCGGGTTGGTCTACGTCTCTTCCGGGGGCGGACCGGGTCCGTGTCTTCGGTCCCGACGGGGTGAGCGGAGGGATGGGGCGGGACGGGACGTTTCCCGACCGGCCGGTGCCCGCGCGACTCAGAGGGACGGCGTTCGGTCCCGTCGCACCGACCCCACTGACCGTGGGGGTACCTCCACCCGACTGGCCCTCCACGTCGTCCGGCCCTCGGTCCGGTCCTGGTCCGCACCCCAACCGTCCCCCGCGTCTCGACGGGACACCGGTGTCCCGACCCGGCCGAGGTGGTGGAGGTGACCCGCCGTGGGACGGGTCCATTCCACGGGACGGACCACAGGTCTCGGTGGACCCGGCTGTCCTACACCGGGGCCCTGTGTGAGGCCGGTGTCCGTGATGTACACTCGCCGGCCGGACCCAGTGACACAGGTCCTCGGGTCGACCTTCGAGACGACCGGTTAAGACTGTGGAGGTCCTGGGACAGTCCGCTTGGGGAGGGGTGGGGCCCGTGGGTACTGCGACAGGGGTTCGGGGACCCCGCCGCGGGTCCGACCCGTCTGACTCCCTATGAACCTGCGCCCCTGTCTCCGTGTCCACGCGCACTGCGCCCCCCACGCCCCCCTGGGAACGTACCGGGGCGACCCCCAGACGTGTGGCAGGACCCCCACACCAGGTCCACCCGTCGACGACAAAGACCGGAGTCCACTGAGCCGAGACTAAGGTCGCAGTCCGGTCGTCCTTCCCTCGGACCACCCGCGCCCGTCTGCGGGTCCTCTCCGGGGTGTAATACGAGGGGGACAGGGGACAGGCTTCGAGGGCGAGGTACGGGAGGTGCCGTCAGTCACGGGTCCGGGAGGACCTGGAAAGAGGGCTCGGCTGTGGAGACCCGCAGAGGAGAGAGCGTCGGCCGAAGGCGAAGAAAGTGTAGAGAAGGTGGAGTCCCGGGGCGGGGGGGGTGGGGTCCACCTACGAACGCTCGCTCGCCCAGAGGTGCACCCTCCGTGCAGGAACGGCTCCTCAGACAAAAGAAAAGCCACCTCGACCTTAGACGTCGAGGACGCATTTGGGCCTCCAGCAAGTGTAGGGGCCACTCCTTCGTGTCGACACCAAAGGACCGAACACGGGGCCACGACCCGGGGGGGTCGGTGAGGCGAGCAGGGGTGAGGTCCCTCCTGGACCGCAATGGTGCCGAGGATCTACGGGGGCGTCCAGTGCCCCCGTACACCGAGGGGACCCGGCTTCCGGTCAGAGCGTCACCCGGAGGACCCTGGTGGAGGTCGAGGACGAGTCTCCTCGGAGGCGACCCCCGACTCTTGAGGGCGGGTCCGGTCGTAGGACAGGTGTGACCGGCTCGACCCTCGTGGGAAGGCCGTCACGTCCGTAGTTCCCCCTCCAGCCTGGGTGGTGGTAGGGTAGGACGTCCTCTGTCGGGGTAAAGGTTGACGCCCTTCGAGCTTAGGTCGGACACCTTCGCTAAGGTCTACAAAAACCGTGGTCCTTCTCGGAAGACACTTGGGTCCTTACACCGGCCCCGTCCGTTCTCAGGGGTAACTGGGACACCGTGAAGACCTGCCCGTCGGTGTACCGTGTCTCCTACAGACGACGAAACGCTTCGTTTGTCCGGTGACCCGTCCCGGGCGGAGGGGCCGGACCCCTGTGGATCGCATCTCCCGTGTGTCCCTGGTCCCGTCGTCTCTCTCCGTCGGGTCCTGGAGACGCGGAGGGACTTCTGGGCGAGTGGGAGACCATGAGCTCAGGGCGGCACTGGGCTCACCCCCCGTCGACGTCTTCACGGGTCTGAGTGTGGTGCGTGTGGGAATGCCCTCACGTCTGTACACACGCGTGTGGGTCGGGTCGGGGGAGGTGTGTCTACTACCGACACCGTCCGCTGTCTCGCGACTCGGGGCCTTGTCGGGGTGGCGGGGCGTGGGACTCCGGGGCCCTCGGTCGCCGGGGGTCCCGAGGACGGGGCGTTGGACCCCAGTCCACGTTAACGGTTTCCGGACTCACCTCCTGCTGGAGCGTCCTGTCTCCCCGGGAAGGACTGCAGGGACGCTGAGACCGGTGGTGTCCGAGTCGGAGGGGCGGAGGGCCCTGTCCGGACGTGGGGTCCCGGGGAACCGGTCCGGTTCCCCCACAGAGGGGTCTCGACGTCCAGTCGGGACGGCTTTCCGGGAGGTGGCCGGCGAGACCCGGAGTCGGTAGTGGTCGACTCACTTGCAGTCCTTTGACCTATATAAATGTTAAAAAATTTTCGAACTTCGGTCGCAAGTTTTGCCCCGACAAAAAGGTGACCTTTAACATTACACTCGGGTCTTGGAAGGGCGAGTGGGACAACAGAAGACTCCGACCACGGGCGCGCCCCCGGTGGGGTCCGGCCAGGTGGCGGGACGGCTCCCTCAGGACGACGGCGCGGACGGGAGGACTGGTCGGTCCTCGGGTCGGACCCTCCCTCCGTCCCGACGGGTGGTCCGGCCGTCCGCACCCCGGTCGGGAGGGGCGAGTCTGGGGTCCTCCACAGTCTGCCAAGAGTCGCGCTCCGACCCTCGCCCGTGGACTGGGGTGTCGGTCCGTGACCTCAGACGATGGGAGTTCAAGGGTACCGGGAGGGCCGTGGGGTCCGACCCGGGTGGACGTGGGTGGACAGGAGGAACCTCCCTACCGGCAGGGGTGGACGCGGCCGAACTCGGTGCCTTTCCGTCCTACCAGGGATACCGGTGGGTCGGGTTTCCGTCCACGATACCCCGGTGGTGCTCCGTCTCGGGGGCTGTGGGTCCCTTCCAGGGGGTGTCGGACCCTGAGGGCTGTATAACGCGGGGGCGGGGGTACGATAGATCCTTGGACCTGGACTCCTTTCCCCACCCCCGGTGTCTGGTGGTAGTGTGGTGGGGGCCCCTGCGGACGACGGTGGACGGGGGCCGGGACTCGGCTTCCGGGGACTGTGTCTGTGCGGGACCTCCTGTCTGGGGGCACCCGACCTGTGTGGGTACACGGTGGACGCCCGGGGACCAAGGCTCTCCTTGACCGCCCATCTCCGTCCGGGAATGGCGGGGTTGGAGAAGGGCCCTTCTTGTTGTTTGGTGGGAGCCGGGGGACGCCCCCACCCGTGACCCCCTGGCACCCTGGACGTCCGAGGGATGGACTTGACTCAAGGGGAGGTCCGGGTCCCCCGATACCCCACCCGAGCCCCCACCGTCACCGGACCCGACGTCTGGTCCTGTCGACCCGTTGGCAGAGTGCCTGAGACCCCTTTCGTCGCGCCCGTCAAGGAGGAGACTCCACCGCCGGTGTGAGGAATCAGGGCTCACACACCGTGGGGACGGAAGGGACGGTCCAACGGTCTCCCCCAAAGTGAGCCCCTCCGGGACCACCTACCCTCCCCGCCGGACCCTGGGGTGTGGTACCAGCAGAGGTAGCTCCGCTCGCCCCCGGTGTGACCCCGTCCTTCAGCGGCCTCCGGTCCGGACGACCCCTGGGCCGAAGTACCCCGACCGGGGGAGAGACGGGGTCCTCCTGTGTAGGAGGTCCGACCCCCCGCCGTGCCAGGTGGTCACAAGTGACATCGACCCCAGACCGGACCCCCACCCAGTCCCGTTTCAGGGGACCCCGACACCCTTCCGTGCTCGGAGCCCGGCCCGAGGCGGATGGAGGTCCTTCCCGGGGGTTGGGACCCTCCCAGACGCGTCGGGGAGCACGCACGGCCGGCCGCACCAGGAGCACGTGCCCACACACGTGTACATGCAGCGTCCCACCCCGGTCTACGGGTCCGGAGTCTCGGGGCGGGGTCGGGGCTCCTGGAGTCAGGTTCGTCCCGGAGGTGGCAACCAGGGAGGGACGACCCCCGGCTCTGTCGTGGGGCCCTCACCTGCGCCCGGACCACAGCCCCCTTCCTCTGGGGGGGTCTGGGTGGGACCGGCGGCCCGACTCGGACCCGGAGTCCCTATGCCGTTGTCGGGGACGGGGTGCCGGGGGAGAGAGACGCCCCTGGGGTTCCTGGGTCGTAGGTCGGGACTCGACTCCACCCGTACAGTGGGGCTCGAGGGCGGGCCGCGAGGCCACCCTGGGGTCCGGCGGGGATGACACCCCAGTCCGGACCACCCTAACGACGGACACTCCTACTTTCACCCGGGACGGTCCACGGACCGCCCGTCAGTCGGGAGGGGTCCCCTCTGCGCCCAGAGTCTCTGTCACCCCTGAGCCAGGGTAAAGTCGGAGTCGTGTCCGGCTCCACCTCGACTTTGCGAGGCCTCAACCTCTGTGCCCCGTCGGACCCCGGGTGGCTCGGGCGACGCCGTCCGGACAGTCCTCTGGGGTCCCCGGGGGTGGTCCTTCAGAGTGTTGGCTCGTGAGGCCCTCCGGAGAGTCTTCCCACACACCTACTTCCCTTCACACTCCCTCGCGGGGGTTCGGGGTGTGTGGGTGTACGTCTCGACGCGCACACACAGGTGTCAGTGTGTCACGTGTCCGGGGGTAGTCCCCGGGGTCCGGGGGGCCCTGGCCTGAGGTTCGGGGTCCGGGCGGGGGGAGTCCCCCTTCCCTCTCGAACCGACGAAGTCCCTACCTGGCGTCTGGGACAGGGGAGGCAGGACAGGTCCCCCGAGACCCTTCGCCGCTCCCCGCTCCATCCCGCACCCGGTCGGGGACCGGTCAGTCTGGCACGGAGGGTGACAGGTGGGAGTCGGTCCTCTCTGGGTCGCGGACAGACGCCGGGAACACCCCTCCTCCGGCGGCCGCCCGGTCGGAGTCGGGCCTCGTCCCGGAAAGGTCCTGCGCACGAGGCCGGTACCGGGAGGTGCCCCGTGTCCCGTCTGGAGAGACCACCCGCACGTCCCACCCCCACACCCGAGAGACAGGTGTGGCGAGTCGGGGCGGTCTCGGGAGGGGTCCCGGGGAGGGGTCCCCGGGAGGTGAAGAGACGCCCGGGACGGGCCACAGGTGCCCCGGACCGAACTCCCGACGACCGACCGCGCCGGAGTAAAGGAGAACCGGGTGTCCGAGGCCCGCCGGTGCCCTTGTTTCCCACCTAACACGGAGTAAGACCCGGACGAGGGGCGGGCCGGCGACGGGGGCGCCCCGGGGTCCCCACTACGAACGTAAACATCGGTTCGCTCTCAGGAGGTCGGTTCGACGATCCCGAGTCGCGTGCCTGCCGGAGCCCATGGTCGGCGCCCGGGTCCTCGGGTCCTCGGCCGTCGGACAGGACCTGGGTAGACCGGACGGTGGGAGGGGGGTGGTCGACGGGCTTCGGGGTTCCACCGTCGGTCCGTCGAGGTGCGGACGGGGCGCGGCGGAGGACACGTCTGTGAACGGCAGTGGTCGGGTGTCGTACACAGACAGGTCGGGGTCGGGTCGGGTCGTGGGGGAACGGGACACTACGGGCACTGAGGGACAGTGGGACGCCGGGTAGGTCCGGAGGGACCGTAGACTCCCACGGATTGCGAGGCTCGACCGAAGACCTCCCAGTGCCCCCCGGTCGGGAGAGCCAAAGGTTCTCCCGTCTTTCCTCTTCTTGGTGTGGGACTGTAAGACGGCGGTTGTCGGGGAGAGGTTTGTAAGTCGTTCGCGGCGACACACGGGCAGACCCGGGACGTCGGGTGTCCACCTCTGTGACCGTCGCCTACCTGTTAGGTTCCGTTTGCGGTAAGGTAGCCAGTCGGCCCGTGTCCCAGGACACCGGCGTCTGGAGGGTCGTCCGACCGTGGGTGGGAGCCGTCTGGGCCCACCTGTGCTTCCGGGGGCGCCGACGGGGTTCTTGTCGGTTCCGCGGAGTTGGTGCCCACGACCCGAGTCCCCGGTGGTAGGAGGGTCGGTCCTTGTTCCGACTCGGGCCCCGACCCCAGGGACGACCCGGGGGTGGGGGTGGGGCCATGTCGGGACGGGGGACTTCTGTGGGACTCCGGAGCGGTCCCCGGGGGCCGGGGGGAGGGGGCGACAACCAAATCGAGGGCGGAGACGGTAGTTTCCTCGAAACACCGGTGCTCACCTCGGCCTCGGCTACCAGAACCTCCCCGAGGTCCTTACTTGTCGTCTCCTGCCGAAGACCTTCTTGCACCTTTTTTTTTTCTCCTTTTTCAACACTTCCTTCTTCCTTAAACGAAGACGCCTCGGGCCACGGTGGGGTCGGGTGGGGCGGGGTGGGGCCCGGGGCCAGGTCCGCCCAGGTGAGGTCCGGCCAGGTGACACCCGGCCCGGACGCGAGTGGAGGATGGGTGCGTCACTGTCCCCGATGACGACCGACCCCGGAGAGTGGGCACGGTGTCTCCTCTGACTCCCAGTCTCACCGTCCCTCGACGGACCCCGGAGTTCTACCCTCCCAGACGACGGACTCTTCTGTCGAGCACACGCGACCCACCCTCCAGTCGGACCCCACGACGGTCCGCCGTCTGTCGTCCCACTCCCAACTCCACCCCGGACGTCGGGTCCCGACCTTCCCCTATGCCACCACTGGGGTCTGGGGGTGGCGGGATCGGTTGTAGTCTCCAGTCTCCGTCCGACCCGGTACCGGCGACTGGTGATGTGCGAGAAGAACCGGAGCGGCGTCAGGAGGACCTCCGACCGTCTGGGGGACAGGGGTGGTGTTCTGCCTTCTCCCGTTCCCGTCTTCCGTCCCCAGTCCCTGTGCCTCTCGAGGGACGGGGACGGGGGGTGGCGTAGTAGGGGGAAGCAACCTCTACATGTGGGTCACTGCCCAGGGGTCCCGTCCCGACTCCCACCCAGGGTCGTTCCTCACCCGTCCGGTATTCCGAAGTGCTTTTCGGGTGACCCTGATGGAACCCCGTCCGGATCCCTCGTCCTCCCTGCCCCGTCGTAGGGTCGTTCTCGGGTCCTTGGGTCCCGGGCTGTTCTCTCTGACGGTCCAAGGTCCTCCCAGTCCTTAGGACTCGTGTCCCTTCCCTGTCACAGTCGCCCTCCCCACTCCGTGGAGGAGAGGGGTCCCGGAGGGGGACTTCGGGGGGAAGTGACGGAGGTAGCCCCACTACGACCCCACAGGAACGGGGGGGTACCTCGGGGGGTGGTGACCCCGGGTGTCTTCGTCTGCCACGGGGGACCCCCGTGTCGGGTTCGTGGTCCCGGTCCTGTGGGGACGTGCAGGAGAGGCGCTCCCGGAGATCCCGGACCCCCACCGCGAAACCCCCGTGTTCCTGCCGAGCCGGAAAGGAGGTTGGGTTGCGAGAGGGGTCGGGGGCTCTGAGTCTTCCCCGGGGAGGTCGGTCGACGACCGTCGACAACCGTGGACATCCGGGCCTCGGTCTACGGGGTACCGACGTCCCGCTCCCCCCGCGACCCGGGCGGGGCGGGAATGGACCCCGACGACGTCTGGGAAGGGACCAGGGAGGTAAGCAGGGACCCCGGTTCCCACACAGAGTCGGGTCGGGGGTGCCCCTACCTGCAGACTAGGATTGGGCTCCGACGAGGTTCCGTCCGGGCGCGCGTGGGAGAGGGGCCCGAACAGATACCTCAACCGCCCAGGGTGTCTCGAGTCGAGGTACCTCAGAACTTCCACGCCACCCCCTCCCCCACCCCCCAGTCACTTCGGAGACCCCCACGGGAGTGGGGACGCCGGGACCTCTCCCCTCCCTCGTTCGGACGGTCGGGGTCCGTTCCGGCCCCACCCTGACTCGGGTCTAGGTCCGTCCTCTCCGGCGTGTAGAGTCGTGACCGGTGCCGCGGGTTGGCGCGCTACGAGGTAGAGTGACGGGGACTGTCCGTGGTCTCTGTTCTGGGGGTTCCTCGGTCGGGTGTAGGGATTTGCGTCCTCACACGACTTCCGGGGACCGGGTCCCGGAGGAAGCGGGGCCTCGTCTAAGCCTCGACCACGACCGGTCCCACGGTCCCACCCCCGCACGCTGCGGTCCGGGTCCTGTCCGCGTCGGTGGGTCCCGACCACGCTCGGGGCACAGTTCCGAAGGTATGGAGTGTAGTCGCTACGGTCCCCGCGTCCGTCGACTGGTCCCACGGTCGGCGACGGGTCGTCTCCGCGTGACCTACCGCCCGAGAACGCAGGAGGTCCGTGTCGAGGTCCACTGGGGTCCGTCGTGTCGGTCTTGTTCCGTAACCTTCGACGGTTGGGTCCCGAGGTAGCCCCGGGGGGGCCCCCAGAGGTGCCCTCTTCGGGGTGCCTTCCGTCTCGGGGGAAGGGTCCGTGATATAAGGGGTCAGACCCCTGGCGATGGTCGAGGGTGGGTGAGTGGACCCGAGTGATTATGCACACCGGACGACCCTTCGAGTGGGAAGGAAGGTGTCTGTCGTTGTCAGGTCCTCAGTCCCACCGACCCGGTCCCCCTAGTGGCCGGACGCCTCCGGAGAACTCGGTTCCGTCTTGTCTCCACCCACACCCCTCCCGTGGATCCACCCTGACCGTCCTACCCCCGACTTAGTCCTCCTGTCGTACCTGGAAGTATCCCGAGGGTCCTCTCGGGGACCGGGGCCCGAGGGGACTACGGGCCGGGTAGAGGACTCCTGGGACTCTGGTCGGTCGGGAGCCCCGAACTCATCCTGCCCGAGGGCGGGGGCCCCACTCCAGTCTCGCCGACGTCTCCCTCGGAGGCCGGTCCGGGGCGGGGGACGCGCACTGCTCGTCGGAGCCGGGGCGGGTGACGGGCGTCCTCCCGACGTACCCCCGACCACGGGTCCGTATGACACTCCCGACGACGGACCGGACCGGGTCGGGTCGGGGCCCACCGAACTAGGACACCCTAGGGGCGCAGAGGCGTGGGGTGGAGCGTCGTCGAGGCGGAGTGTCCGGCAGTTCAGGGTCCTGTTGGGTCGGACACGGGACCCAGACCCGACACGGGACCCAGACCCATGAGTGGAAAGTCGGGGAACTGTAGCGTCGGGGAGGTGGGGTGGGACCGGGGACTCGTCCGGGTCCGGGGACGTTCGAGATACGTCACGGCGGGTCCTCCGACCCGTTGGACCGACCGTGGACGTCCGAAACTGGGGTGAAGGGCTCGGGACCCACTCAGACACGACCCGTCCCACAGGAGCAGGGTACAGGACTTGGGTACTGGGTACAAGGACAGGGGAAAGGACTCAGAATTTAGGACGTAAGGACAGGGTCCGGAGGACCGGCCCGGGGACCTGTTCCGAGACTAGAGGACGGTCCGGGAGGGTGTCCACACCGGGATGTGAGGGGGTAGGAGTGGGAGGACGGCACTGTGGGCCAGGGACCTGTAGCCGGAGTCCCGGGGGTGAGACCCTGTCGACGTCTTCGGAGAGTCGGCGGGGAAACTTTGGTCCTCCCGACCCTCCGCCCCCCTGCCCCACCCCCACCCCATCCCTCCCCGGTCAGTGTGGGGTCTCGCAGTCTCGAACTCGACGGGAAAGTTCAAGCGTCCAAACTTCTCCTGTCGAACAGTGTCGGGTCCGGTGTCCCTTCCACGGCCGGACCGAGGCCCGGAGGCGGGAGGACCCTCAGGGTAGATGAGTCGTGGGTCTTGGGGTGGTACCCGTAGTCCTCAAAACCACGGCCACCGGGTCAGACCGGACCCTTAATGCCTCTTGTGTCGACCCAGGGGGAGGACAAAGAGCTCTGACCCTGGGGGGTCCTGTTCCACGTCCCGGGTGACGGTGGGGCGCCTCTGAGTGCTTCGACCCCCGTCCCTTCGAAAGCACGAGGACAAACCCTGGGGTCACCGCAGTGCCCCCCGACGAACGACCAGAAAGACGGACACTGGTTCCCGTGTAATCCAGGACCGGAACCATAAATACCTCCCCGTTGACACTTTCCGGTCGCTCCGGTTTCGCGCCGGGGGTTCGCGGGTTCTCCGCTTCGGGGCGGTGCCTCGGAGAGGACCACGCTGGGGTCCTCGGGGACTGGGGCCTTCGCCCGGACTGAGTTTCTGGGAGCCCTGGAGGAGTGGGGTCTGGGAGGGGAGCGCGTCGGGCCGGGGCGGGTGAGCGCGAGGGGCCGGGGCGGGGGCGGGGGCCGCGGGGCGGGTGAGTTCCGAGGGTCCAGAGTCGTCCCGGGGGTCCCCCGCCCGGCCCGGTCTTCGGGGCCCATCCGTCTACAGTCGGGCCT
The DNA here is from genome assembly GCA_006410555.1 of Capra ibex. Lineage (NCBI taxonomy): Eukaryota > Metazoa > Chordata > Mammalia > Artiodactyla > Bovidae > Capra > Capra ibex. The sequence continues at coordinate 29,301 of SJYO01017692.1, read as the reverse complement.
ACCTGAGACGTACACCAATCCCGCCGGGACCCTCGGAACCAGGTGCACCACGGGAGGAGGGAGGTGTGGACGGGGTGGATGTCGACCTTCACCCTCTACCGCACCGACTCCTGAGGAGACTAGTGGTTCCACACCGGCCGGACATTAGGCCCCGACCCGAAGAACCACCGGCGGGTCGGGGTACGGCTACCTGGACAGGTGAGCAGGTCTGGGGTGGGGGCGGGCGTGTGGAAAGGGCCGTGGGGTCGTCCAGGTGTCTCACGGGTCGGGTGGTCGTCGGGAGAGAGGTCCTTCCCGCGACCCCCCACCTGTGACCAGAGGTCCCTTGGTCTGGCGAGTCCGACTCTGTCCGGGATGTAATCAGGGGACGGAAGGGACCCCGTCTACCACTCCGACCAGGGGTACTCGGTCCACCTGTCGTGGCCGGAGTCCGGTTCCCGTGTCCCCACGTCAGGGTCAGAGGAGACTCCAAGACTCCCTGGTGTGGGAGGTCCTTGGACGGGGAGATGGGCGTGCGACCCCACTCCCGTCGAGTTGAGGATACTGGGTCTCTACCGGGTGACGGACTCCAGAGGGGTGACGGGTTCCGGAGGAGAGAGAGGTGGGAAGGGGGAGTCTGACTTTGGGTTGGTCTGTAACCGACGTCGGTCAGGACAGACCCCTTGTAGACAAACCAGCGGTCGACACCCGGTGGCCGTCGGGGGTGACGGCGGGCCGAAGGGTGGCGGTCGGTCCGGGACCCAGAGGGAACCCCGACACCCACCGGGGGCAGTAGGCCGGACTCGAACCACTCCCCAGGGAGTCCCGACCGGGGACGGAGGAACCTCTGTCCTCACCCCAGGTGGGACCCCCCGGTCTCCGACCCTCGTGTCGTGACTTCACCTGTCCCCCACGGCAGGACGGAGAGGACCCCAGGGTCGTCTCCTCCCTCCCCGTCGACCTCCGTCGTCTCCGCCCCCAGGTCGAGCCTCGGACCCTCTCCTTCACCCGGCGTCGGGTCGTCCCTCGGTGCCTCCTCCGTTCTGCCGGGGCGGAGGTCCAGTCCGTCCCGGGCTCGAGGACCGGACTTCACGACTCTTGGTCTTGGTCCGACCGGGGTCCCCGGAGAGCTTTTAGCGTGTTCGACAGGCACGAGGAGGAATTCTCCGAGGTCTTGGATGCCCGGCCTCGTCGGCTTCGGGACGGACGACCGACTACTCAGTCTCGGACAGAGGGGCAACTCCCTCCGTGACGACGGGGTTGGTCCCACCTGCCCCGGGACGCCGTCGGGGGTCGGGTGGACGGGCGGCTCCCGTGTACCGCTCGGGGCCTTACACCCCGCCCTCCTCGTGTCCGGGACACCACTCCTGACCCCCGCCCCCCAGTGTGGTCGTCTCTTTCGTCTGGGGGTCTGTCGGTCTGAGCCCGGCCGGTCTCTGCGCGCAGGGCCTGTGACTGCCACCCGGGCCCCCCTGGGCTCGGACGCCGGACCGGCACCCCAAGGACCGTATGTCCGCGTGCGCGCGTACCTTTCCTTGTGGTCGAAGTTCCTTTTCCTACGTGCAAAAGAACAAAATGTTTTATTTAATTTATATGCTTCGCAGTCGAGTTTGAGATATATTTTAATGTTTCCAGACCCCGGTGCCCATTGTCCCACTACCCACGGGTCCGGTCCCACCTGTAGGTCACACCGGTGTTTCGGTCCACCCAGGACCCGGGACCTTCTCCGGTTCAGAGGCACCGGGTCGAGAGGAAAGTAGTAATAATTATAATAATAGAATTAAAGAATTTATATTTATAGTTCCGGGGAGGAGAGACCGTCACCCTCCGGCCCACCCTGCTTTCAGTGGGGGGCGACCGAGGTCGGAGAGTCCTGTCCCGGGTCCTGACGAGGCGGGCTGGGGGGAGGTCCCACGACCACCTGAGGACCTGTGGTCCTGTCCACCACCGTTTTTATCGGACCCGTCCCTGTGTCCGTCCGTCCGCATCCCTTCCCCAGCCTCAAAAACCAAACGTTTCGGTCCCACGGAGAGTCTAGAGGACGGTCCGGTCCCACCCCCCCACGGGCACCGGGGGCACTTTAGGAAGAGTGTCCCGGTTCCCTAAGGAAGTGCTCGATCGGCCAACGGTGTACGCGTGACGCCAATGTTATGTCTGGAAGGGTTTCCGAAGAGTCAGACTCACACACACACACACACACACACACACACACAGGTCTCCATACACCACACACACACGCGTAGGTGCACGCACACGCGGAAGGCCCTGTACCCCTCTGCCCGGGCACCACGCAGGGGCGACACCGGGAGACGGGGGTCGGACGTACCCCACCGGAGACGTTCGGGGGGTCCGCGGATCGTGACCGTCACCTACACGACTACGACCACCTGAAACGGGAGGTGCACACTCACACACACACTCACACACACACTCACACACACACTCACACACACGCACACGCACAGACACATCTCAAACCCCATTTCGAACCCCGGCCACCGACTCGGCCCCGGGTCGTCCACAACCCCCCGTCGGCCCCCGGGCTCGAGGAGTGTGTCGGGGTGAGGCCCCGACCTCGGGTCCCCCCGCCCCCGCCAGTCCAGGAATAGGGGCGGCGCCAGCGCCCGACACCGCCCGCCCGCTACACGTCCCCGGCCCCCTCGGCCCCGGCCCCGCGTGCCGAAGAAGAACCGGACCGTCTCGGTGTCCTGGTGCCACGGGTGTTACTTCTGGCGCGGCCGGCCCTACGGCTACTGGTGGCCGGTGCCGTCCGACCACCACCTCCTGCTCCCCCGGTGCCCGCCGGGACCACCGAAACCCAGATGCCCTCTTTGGCTCCTCCCATCCCTCCCCTGACAGTCCCACGCCCGTAGGATGTTGGGTCGACCACGCGTACCCGCCCCGCCC
>SJYO01017692.1:14874-26283 GCA_006410555.1 Capra ibex | reverse complement strand
CCCCGCCCCGCCCTGGGGCTCCCCGCCCAGGGGCCCCGCCCCGGCCCGCGTGCATGGCCCGTCGTGGCAGTCCTTCCGCGACGCCTTCGACATCGGGTACCACAACCGAGGGTCCGTCTACATGTACGGGCGCAGTAGGACCGCGCGTGCGCACTACTCGTCGAACAACTCCATCCTCGGCAGCCCGGCGCTGGTGTGCAGCGGCCACCCGTCGTGGTGCTTGAAGACCGGCGGGTGCAGCTACCACCTCAACATCGCCGGAAGCCGCGGCATGAGGTGCGCGAAGTCGGTGACCTAGTGGCCGAAGTGCAGCGACGCGTGAAACGTGACCTTCCTACAGCACGGGGGCTTCAGGTGGCAGCACAAGTGCCCCACGCACGGGCACTCGTGTCCGAACCTCGCGCAGGCGAGACCCGTCCCTGTTCGCAACCCGCGCCGGGGTCCCGACGTCGGGTGGGAGTCGGGAGCGGGGTGGGTGCGGGGGCGGGCTTGAGTGCCTAGTGTAGGTGGAACATCCACCGCAACTACCGCGGACGCGCCAAGCTGTGCGCCGTGCACATGAACGGTGACAGGAGGCCCGCGTCCAAGAAGTCCGAGTCGCAGGTGAAGAAGAAGGACACGAGCGGGCGGAGGCCCGCCCAGTTCCGGACCAGTAGGAAGTAGGTGTACTATAGCCCGGCGCCCACGGGCGACCGGTGCGTGAACTCGGCGTGCCTCGACGGGTGCCCGGCACGTTAGTGCGCCGCGGAGTAGAACCTCCCGACGCACTTCGCCCCGGCGCGACGTCTCCCTCCCTCCGCACCTCCAGTCTCCCGGTCCGCCCCAACCCCCTCGCCACTCCGGGTCGGGGGTCGGGTGGACTGCGGGGAGACGAGTGGGGTGACGAACGGCCGACCTAGAAGGACCGGGGCTCTCCTCGACAGCACGGGACCCGAGAGGGAAGGACCTGACCACAGTAGACCCCCCCCCCGTGCACTCTCCCCGGAGTCATCGGGGACACTCTGGGGTCGTATCTGGGGTCGGGGTCCGGGTCGAACCTCCGAGGTCGTGTGGTCGTCCTCCGGCACCTACGTACGGGCGTCGAGTCTTAGGGTCCCTGTCGACCCGCCCTCGGCGGAGGGCCGGGTGACGGACCCACGTCCACTGGGGCGGTCCGCACCCACCCTATCTCCAGACCGAGAGGGTGGGACCGAGGGCCCCCAGACGTCCCGGACCCCCGCCACCCCCGGCCCCGGGCGGTCGTCGACGTCATTGGGATCGGGTGTAGTTCCCCGGCTCCCGAGCCACTTGACTGTACCGAGCGTATGGCGGACCAGTAGGAGGGGAAACTTTCCTGTGCCACCCCCTGTGGGTGTCATAAGGGTAAGGTGTCAGGTCTCCCTTGGACCCCCCCCCCACGCACCCCTTACGACTCCTTACGGGGGAGGGGCCCTGTCGGCGGCGGAGGTCCCGGGTCCTGGTTCCGGGTCGAGAGCCTGGGGTGGGGCCTTGGGTCGCCGTCCCGTACACCCAGCCCGAGGAGGAAACACGACGAGGCCGCGGGCACCCCCTCCCGGTCCGGTCGCGGACCATGGTCGCTCACTTCCCGCACAACGACCCCGCGGCGGGTCAGGGGTTCGGGTCCGGGGGCCTCCGTCTCCTCTTGTGTTCCGGGAACGAAGGGTCGCCGGGGAGACTTGAGTCTTTGGACTCGGAGTTTCAGTGCCGGCTGCGGTTCCGATGACCGGCCGGACCGGGTGGTCCGACGTGAAGCCAAGTTCGACCCCGGGGGGTGGGTGAGGACGGCAGAGGGTCGGTCGGGACCGGGGAGTTCGACCGTCTTGAAACCGCCTCCTCTTCGACCCTCCTTTCCCGGGGGGGCTCCACGTCGGACTCCTCCGTCGGGCCCGACCGCCCGCAGGACCTGAGTCTCCGTCGGTCGCCCTGGGGTCCCAGGACCCCCCGTCACCAGTTCAAGTCCGTCCTGCCGCCCACCGCCACCCGTGAGTCCCTTCGCGACGGAGGGACGGTCGTGTTCTGGGACGGGGTTGTGACTGGGTAGTGATACTCGCACATCAACTGCGACTCCGAGGGCTTCGGCAACCACCGAAACGTGTGTATCCGTGGTCGTAGGAGACCAAGGTGAAGGAAGTGGAAGTCGGGAACCCCGTCGTGCGCCTTCGCCGAGGTCGGCGGCACCTAACAGGCCGGCAGGAACCAGGTGTACCAGTCACCGCCGCCCAGGGGGAGGTGCCCCGTGACGTCGGCTTGGCACGCCGGATCGGCCCGGTGGACGGAGCCCTGGTGGAACAGGCGGTAGGAGCCCCCGGGACACCCCCAGTCTCCCGAGGCAGTCCCTCCTCCCCTGACCGTCGCCCAGCCAGTCCCGTTTCCGTCACACCCGTGACCCTCGACCGCCCTCCCGACAGGGACGGCCCTCGGGTGGGTCTGGTGTCCCCGGGGACGCGCGAGAGCGTGTCCTCGACCTTGCGTCAGGCCTCCTGGCCGAGTGGGTCCTGCGTGCACGTGTCCGGTCATTCCTGTCGGGGAGTGCCCGTCCCACACGTGTACGCTCGCAGAGACGTAGACACGGGCACACACCGACCCGATGTGACTTGGTCCAGACAGACGGGCCTGTTCTCGGAGGGGCGACGGTCGGTCCGGTGCGGTCCAGTGGTTCCGGAACCCCAGTCTCCCGTTCGTCGACCCGTGGGGGCGATACCCACTGGTGAGAGAGGGTACCCTCTTCGGTCTCAGGACCCGACTCCGGTGACCGCGGGGACTGGCAGGGACTAGGGGGGCCGGACCCAGGTCGAAGTCAAGGAGGCCCCAGTTCACACCCGTGTTGCCCCCACTAGGCCAGATATGCTGTTGTCCTCTGCCGAGCCCCCTTCCCGCGGCGCCTGTGGTGTTCCCATGCCTCGATGGAGGTCCCCTGGGAGTCGGGGGCGGCACGGGCCCCGGGTCTCGGTCCCGGGCGCACGTCGAGGTCGCGGTGCCCTTCTGGTGCCCCCGAAACCGGGAGAGAGCGCCCGTCGGTGGGGTAGGGAGTCCGGTCCTCTCCGTCGGTACTCGTGAGTCGACGGGAAGGGTCCCCGAACTGACCCGAACCGAGGGCCCTGACGTCGGTGGTCGGTGACCTTCCACGGAGGTGGGGAGCTCAGGCGGTGAGTCCGGTCCTCCCGGCGCCGGCCCACAGGACCGGCGCGCCTCCACGACCGGACCGCGCCGACGAGACTCTGCGATAGCAAGCCCCGGGTTCCCGCCGCACACAAAAGTTATTGGTCGCCCACAAAGAGGTCGTGCCGGTCGACCAGGGTGGTGACGAAACGTTGGCCTCCCGAGGACACCCAGGGCGTCTGCGAGGCCAAGGGTCTCGGGACGTCCCGCACCTGGGGGTGGTGGGGACGGACCCCACGACTCCCCCCCACCGCCGACACTTGGGCCCCTACCCGCTCGACTGCCGGGACCCGAGGCGAAGAGACCCCGGGGTTCACCCCTCCCCCAGGGCTCCGAGACGAAGGTCCCCTGGCCCCACACTCGCTGTCTCTAGGATAAGCCCCCCGGCGTGGGGGTGCTACGTCGACGTGGCCGGTCGGTCGGGAGTACGAAGGGGACTGGTGGAGAGGGATTACTGAAGCGTCAGACGTCCCGGACGGGGGTCCGTGGGTGAGTCGAGTGTCACGCCCCCCACAGTCCCCGGGGTCTGCTCACCTGGGGTCCTCCCGGGTTGGTCCGACGGGTCCCGGGTCCGGAGTAAGGGTCCGTCTGGGACAGATGGTGGACAGTGGCGGATTTTAAGGTGGTAGGGGTCCCCGGAGGGTCCGACGTCCTGTTTCACCCATGGGGTCGGACAAGGGCCAGGGGGTCCGACTGTGGACCTGTGTTCCTAGTGTGCGCGTCTGGGTGTGCACAGGTGTGTCTGTGTGCGCATACGCCTCGGAGGGGCCACCCCGAGACGGACAGGACTGGTGTTGGACGTCCCTGGTGACCCGGGAGCGGTTGTGGGGGTCTGGGACTCGTCGGACGGAGTCACCGTCTCTTCCCCGGGAGGGGTAAGGGGTCCTCCGGAAGTCTTCACCCCCACCCCGTTGACACTCACCGTGCCTGCGACGGGTCCCAGTGACGCCTCTCCTCCCTGCCCTAGACGACTGGCGGTCTACCCGGCCTTCACACCGGGGCGTTCGGCCGGACTCGCCTCCCCCTGCTCCGTCACGGGCGCCTCGGTCGGCGTAGGGTTTCGTTTGTCGGGGAGGGTGCGCCGACGGGGCGGGGGTGGACACGAGGCGGACCGGTCGGAGACGTCTCTGGGGGCGTCCGAGTGTCCGCCCTCCGGGCCGGGGGGTCTGAGGATCCCCAAAACCGACGGTCGTGCCGACGCCGTCGGGATATAAATCGGGTCCTTTGTGTTCGGGGCAACAAGGTGGACCTGCCCCGTAGGTCTGCGAAACGGTACCTTTGACTCCGAGCGGACCCCTGGACCCCGGGGACGTCCCGGACCACCACACCCCCACGGATCCCCCTATCGGAGAGTCGAGGGCCGTCCGGGAGACGGGTCGACGGCGGGGAGGGATCTCGCGTCGGAGGTCCTTCGGGGTTTGATCGTGGAGGGGTCTCGGTGTCACGCCCCTCCAAACCCCGTGTCCGTTCCACGTTTCTCCCACACCTCCGCCGTCCGACACGTCCCAGAGTGGGTCCTACGTCCGACTCGTAGCACCCGCACCCGTTTCCCCCGTCTCGGGGAGGGAGGAGGGGAGGGAGGAGGAACGGTCCGAGACGTCGACGAGGTCGCAAGTCGACGATTCAGGCATCCTGAGACGTTGGGGTCCCTGACGTCCGGCGGTCCGAGGGGACTGGTACCCGAAGAGGTCCGCTCCTGCGACCTCGCCCTACAGTACGGAAGGAGGTCCCCTATAGGGTTGGATTCCCAGTTTGGACCCAGAGGACGTAACGTCCACCTGAGAAGTGGGGACTCGGTGACCCCTTGGGCCTCGACCCCCGTGTGCGCCGGCACTATGACGGGGGTATGCGACAGGGGGTCTACGTGTGGGGTTGTCCCCCACGTCTGGGGAGGAGACTCGCGGCCTCTGGGGGTCCGAACGTCCGGGGGGCGGACCGGCCCCGAGGTAAAGGGGTCCAAACGATATTGTTCTGGGACGACGCTGGGTCCCGTCTCCACGACCCGTCTACCTCTTCCCTGGGGGTCGACCTCGGGGGAGTTTAGGGGGTTCAGTAGTAGTGTCCCGGGCCCCCGGTGGGGCTTCACGTCGTGGGCACGGAGCGCCGGAGACGGGGGGACCCCGCCCCACTTGACGGGACCGGTAAGGCAGACCTGGGTGTGAGGGACGAGACAGGTGTCAGACGGTCCCCGGACCGGTACCCGTCGCCCCCGTGGGGTTCCAGCCGGGAGTGGGGAGGGTCCGTGGGTCCCACGAACCACCCGGGACCGGACGCTGAGGTTCGAGGGAAGTTCCGCCCACTCGGTCTGTGGTGGGAGGGGGTTTGGGGTCCACGGTCTCCGGAGTCTCGTCCACTCCACTACCTCGGACTCGAGAGTCGGACGTGCAGTCCCGTCGAGACAGGGGTCGTTCGGGACGTTTCGGGGGTGCAAAGGTCGGACTCCTTACGAGACCGGCGCCGTTCCGACCCCCCCGCCACCTACTTCGGCTGGTACCACCCGGACCGATGCCCACCCCCGCCGGCCAACCCTCGACGGTAGCACGGCACACCCTGGTCGATTCGGTCGTCCACCCCTCCCCCGACCCGGGGTCTCCACCTGTTTGTTCCGGCCGGACCTGCGGACGTGGTCCTTGATCCGACAGATCCCCCACCCTGTGTACTCCACAAGCCGTGCCACCCGCGGTCCGAGACCCGGGTCGTGGGAGGGGTCCCTCCGCTCCGGGGTCCCCTTCCCGTCCTCGTGGGCCCAGCCCCCCACCCGTGTCTCCTCCTGGTGGTGCGCCGACGGTCCTCCGCCCGTCTGGGGGCGGGTCGTGGCGACGTGTCGACGTGTGCGAGTGTCCGAGGACCAGTGGTCGACCGGGCCCCGCCGGGGCCCCCGGCCTGGGTGCCCTAGACACCACCTTGACCATCCTGGGCGTCCTGTCCACCAACGGGCTCTTTGGTCCGGTAAGACCCGCACCGTTTCCCTGCCGGACTGGGTGGCTCGTTCCGCCGCCCTCACAGGGGTGGTGGGCGACGGGTCGACGGGTCGTCTCCTCACCCGTGGTTCCCCGGGAAGGTGAAGGTCACCTTCGGTCGGAGTCCCGAGGAGACGGAGTGGGAGTCGTGGGGGTCCTGGGGCCGGGTCGTGGGGGCCCTGGGGCCAGGTCGTGGGGGCCCTGGGACCGGGTCGTGGGGGCCCTGAGGCCGGGTCGTGGGGGCCCTGGGGCCGGGTCGTGGGGGCCTGGGGCCGGGTCGTGGGGGCCTGGGGCCGAGTCGTGGGGGCCCTGGGGCCGACCCCCGGGTCTCGTAGTGGGACTACCACGGTGTAGGGACCCCCGTGGGTACCCTTGACGGTCACCCCCTGCCACTAACCTTTCGTGGGTCGGGTGGGTCCCCGTGTCGACTCGTGATCCGTCGGGAGCGCGTCACGGTTCCAGAGTGACCCAGGTGTCTGAGTCACGGCTGGGAGGGCGTTTGGACGGGCACGGACGGGGGGCGGCGGTGGAGTGTCTGAGCGAGGGTCGACAGTCTCCCGTCTCTCCCGGGAACAGGTGGCCCCGGAGGGTGTGGACGGCACGACCTACGTCGCCTGTCCCATTGCACGAAGCCCCGGGTCTGGTGGGGTCCCCGTCAGTGGATCCTCCACTCTCCTGGGAAGGACTCGGACCTCGGAGGACCGCAAGTCCCGGTTACGCCCCAGAGGTCCGATGTCGGCGTCTGCTGGTTGGGGGTCGTCGGCCGGACCAGGGTGTAGGCGAGGCGACTCGGGACTCGCCGAAGAGGACCTGTCCGGACTCCGGGACTCCGGGCTTGCTGGGTCTGACCCGTGGGGGTCCGGGGTCTCCGACACCCCACCCAGTGGCCTGAGAGTCCCACTAGAGACCCTGGTCGGGGTGTCACGTCGGTCCTGGGTCTGACCGACGGCGCGTCCGCCCCCCGTTGGGACCTGTGCTCCCGCGGACCCCCGTCGCAGTGCCCTCGGCCCCGGAGGGAGGAGGGACGGCCGAGGTGTCCCGGGCAATAGGTCGTGTGTCGAACACTTTTAGAGAGTGTTTTATTTGAGGGGTCGTCCTTCTTCTCCTCAACACAAAGGACGGTTCTACCCTTTGGGACCCCAAGCCGTCGGGGCTCCGACCCCGTTGAGGGACGGGACGGAGGCCGAACCCCTGTCGAGGTCTTCGGAGGGGGCGGTGGGACCCGGTCAGGGGGGGACCCGGTCAGACGAGCCACACCCGTACACGGGGGGGTAGGGTCGTACGGTGGAGGTCTGGGACGGGGTCGGTGAGTCGTCCCGTGTCCCACCCTCGTCTCCGGGGTCGCCTGGTGGGGGGTCTGCGAGGGGAGCCGGCTGGTCGGGTCGGGAAGGGGTGGGCTCCCGGGATGGGACGATCCGGCTCCGGGACACGGGTGGGACCGGTACCACCCGACGGGTGGAGACGGGTGCTGTGAGGGCGGCGACCTCCGGAAGGAACGGAGTGGACTGGCCCTGGTGGAGAGGAAGGTCCGGGTAGGGTGGACCAGGACACTTTGGGCTCGGAGAGGTCCCTTGGGTCCCGACGCTTTGGGTGTCCTGCCACCGGGGACGAGCGGAACCCGGGACTCTCTTCCGTCCGACACGAATGACCTCGTGGGCTCTGGTGACGATCCTTCTCACCCCCCGGCGTGGTCTGTCCCGCAGGTACCCCACCCGTGGGGAAGGAAGGCGCACGACTGGACGAGTGACTCCGACAGGGGACCTGTGTGGTCCGACACCAGTGGGCACCTCCGTATCTTGCCCCGTTTCGTCCGGTTCTACCCGACGGAGGCGAGTGGAGGGGGCGTGCAGGCACCCCGGACCCGACGGGTCGGCTGCGTCTCCGACCCCGACGATGACCTCTTTTGGTCGTTGAGGGAGCAATCCCGACGGCGTCTCGGTCCTCCTGAACCCCCGGGTAACTAGGACTGCGTGACCTCTGCCTCGGACCATCCGTCGTTAAGGTCCAGGTCGGTTCCCGCTGAAAGAAACGAGGGAGAAGGGGCGTCTCACCCGTCACCAAATAAAAGGAAAGGTCCTCACCCCGGGTTCTGTTCTGTATTCACCCGGCGACTGGATCCAGGTGGAACGTCTCGGACCCGGCCCGAGGGCACTCAGGTGGAGCCGGGCCGGCGTGTGACCGGTTACGACGGACGTCCCCGGACCCCCGTTCCTCCACCGGGGAACGTCGGGCCAGTCTCCGACTCCAGGTGGTCGTGTGTGTAGTGTCGGAAAGACTGTCGGCGTGCGGAGGGACACCTGAGTGTGCGGGACCGTCTCGGAAGGTGGTGTCGGGGGTCCGTTCAGCCGGACTTCAGACAGGGTAGGGTGTCCGTCTTCCACCGGCCCGCACGCGACCGGTCCAGGTCCCCTCCCTCTCCCCGGAGGTCCCGGTCGACGAGTCTCTGGCAGGCGGCGTGGTGGGAGTCTTTTCAGGCCTCCGCCGCGAAGAGTCTTTCGGGACTTTGCCGAGGAAGTTTCACTTAACATTTTCCGTGAAGTAAGCCTCGGAGAGCTTAAGGGTGACACTCTTTATTTCACCTTTGCCTCTTTCGGTTTAAGACAAAAGTTTAAACTTTTTTTTTTTTCGAATTCTGAATTGGGTGGTTCTAACACTTTGAAATCCTTTTCCCCTTGGAATTTTTATAACTCAGATCTTTACATGACTAAGGTCTTTAACACTGTGGTGCCCCTTTCGCCGAAGTTCTTTGGTGGGTTTGAGAGAGGCGCGGCCAAACGGACGGACTTCTTCCAGGTGTGCGTCGGACAGGTGCGCGGTTCACCCTTCCCGGACTCTGTTGAGATGGGAGGTCAGGTCCGGACCTCCTGTTCGGTTGTGCTGAGTCCTTCTCGTGGGGGTGGTCCTTGGTGTCTCCGGGAACGAACGGGAACCTTTCACCGAGGGTGGAGGGATGCCGGCGGTCCCGGGGGTGGTACGTCGGGTTCCGGAGTCGGTTTCCCGTGACTCGCCCCACACCGGGGACCCCCTGGCGAGCCGCGGTTCCGTCCGGGACGACGGATGCCGGCAGGTGCCGGGTGACGGTGGGCGGGGAGGTGAAGTCCGAGGTCGGTCACCGGTCCAGTCCGGTCACCGCAGGGTTCGGAGGGATCGGCTCGCCGGTCTCCTGTCCGTCCGAGTCCCTACCGCCTCAGGTTCGTCTACTTTCTCTTTGACCTCCGACTCGACGACCGGGGTCCCCACCCCTCGGAACGACCCGTACTGGGTTCACAGGCGTCGTGGGACCCGTGACGGTAGAGCCGGTGCGGACCCGTCGGGGGTGGGAGTTCGCTCGGTCGGTCAGGGGCCGTCCCGTCCGCCCCCCCCCCATGGCACCGTACTCCGGGTGGACCCGGCGGCGGGCGGTGGGGTGTGGGCTTACGTCGGTATATTCCGGTCGGACCCGAGCCACGCGGACGCCCTGTCGCCGCCCCCGCCCCACGCTGCGGAGTCTCCTGACCACCTGTCCCGTTCCCGCTAGGACTCACCAGTTGTGTGGGTGTCCCGACCGGACCGGCGTCCAGGGCGGAGCGACTTCCTCCGGTCGTGTCTTGTACCGCCACCCTCCGGTGCCCGTGCGTAGTGGGTAGCGGACAGTCGGTTCCTGCGGGGAACGACCCCGTCCCGAGGGAGGTCCCCATAGACTCCGGCGGGAGAACGTGTCTTTCACACACTCGGGCGCAGGTCCGGGGCGACACCGTGTGTGCGGTGCGACTCCCTGCGTGACACACGGACTTGCTCCATCGGAGTCGCAGACGAAATTCTGTCCGGGGTTGAGGGGTGGGGTACACGACCCAGGAGTCAGGGGACCGGGGTTGGAACGTGGAAGAACCTCTGCCCGTCCGGATCGCGTGACCAGACCCAGCAATCCGGGTGTACGATTCTTCCAGGGGTGACAGGGGTGTGGGCCACGACCGGTGGTCCCCCAAAGACATCCAAAAGTCCCCGGATTGACCCAGGTGACACCGGTTTGACGGGTGACGGGTCCTTAGGAGGTGGTTGCCGACGGGAGTTGACGTCGCCACCCACCTACACACACGTCGCCACCCACCTACACACACGAGACTCCCCTTGACCCCGGTCTCGGGTTGGACGGTCGGTCACACCCTGGGACACGGTCTCGACCCCCTCGGACGCGTCACTCTGGTGGGGCACCCACTAGACCCCCTGGAGTACCGCTCTCCCCTCCGGGGCGTCTGTCGACTCCTCGGGAGCCCACACCCCGGCTGCGCCCTCGACGGGACCGGGCACCCACTCGGCCCCCGGGTCACCCACTCCCCGGCCCGACGCGCGCCGGTCGTCCCCGCCCCGCGTCCGTGCGCGCGGTCCGCCCGTGACACCGTCTCAAGTCCCGGCCTCCCTTTCCCCGCCGCGACCGCCTCCGGCCCCGCGGCCCGACCCGCGGTCGTGAGTGGAGCCCGCCGCCGCCGGCCGCCCTCCCGGGGGTCGTCGTCCTCGTCGTCGCCGTCGTGGCTGCGCCCCGAGCCGCAGTAGAGCCGGTCACGCCTGGACCCCCCCTAAGTCTCCGACCAGTAGATGCACGCCCACCGACCCGCCCAAAAGGCGGGGCGAGGGGGAGGGGGCCCGGAGCCCGGAGCCTCGTCGGTCGTGGGGCCGGGACCTGGCTCCCCCTGGCTCCACGCCCGGCGGGGCGGAAGGGACCGCGCGAGGCCCGCCTCCTTCGCCGCCGCCCCCTTGGCACCCATAGTTTCCGTCTGTTTCCCAAATGTGATTAATGGCTGGAGGGGGCGGGGGGGAGGTTTGTGGCAGACCTAAGGACCGCGAACATTGAGCCCGGGACGGGCGCCCTGTGTGCTGTGGCCGCCGGGGCGTCTATTAGCGGACGCGGTAATCGCCTGTTTAAACGCAACCCCCCCGGGTGCACCCCACGTCCCCGCCCCCGCCCCGCGCCCGTCCTGGAGTCCGGCCCGCCCTCGGCGCCGCCGCGCACGGCCACGGACGCCGGGGAGCGGCGCCTCGCCCCTGAGCCTGCGAGCCGGGGGCGGGGGAGGGCGCCGGGGCCGGGGGCTGGGAGGCCTTAGCCGGGAGGGTCAGACGGGGCCCTTAGCCTCCGCGCGCTTCCCCGAGTGGAGCCGCCCCGAGCGCCCGCCGCCCCGAGTCCCGGCCCGGGCGCCCCGCGCGACGCGCCAGTAACGGCGGGGCCCGCGGCGTGGGGCGGCGGGGCGCGGGGGCCCGGGCCGGAGCCCTGCCCCGCCGCGATGGACGCGCGCCCGCCGAGCCCGACCCCGGCCCC
>SJYO01017676.1:0-14929 GCA_006410555.1 Capra ibex | reverse complement strand
CCATTCTTTAAACGAAGGTATGTTTGTTCGAGACGACCGTCAGGTAGGAACAGGGGGACAAGAAAGTTGTAGAGTCGGATTGTCTTTCAGTTTTACCAAGTACATACCCTCTGTGTGAGATTAGTGGAATTCTTAGAAATACTTGACTATGTGACCCTATTTGCGTAAGCGAACATGGGTGGGGTTTGAAGTGTGTAGTCATGTTGTTCTTTTGTCTCGGGTCTGAGACAACCTTGTAGTGTTTCTTTGGTCCGACCCCTCCAAGAGTCCCAGAGTCGGGACTCCCTGTGACACAGTTATACAGAGATGGGAGATCTTCGACCCGACAAGGAACCTTAGTTCGATTTTTTGTTAAAAACAGGTGTCAAACGGTAGTCGGTGAATAACTTCCACGACCAAACCTTCTTTACAATGGTTAGTAGAGAAGGGATTCCGTTTTCAATTTTAGGATTTGGTCACTCCACCCCCTGTGACTCGGAAGAGGGAACTCATTCTGAATCCCTTTCGTTAAAAGAAAGGGTTTTGATTTCCATCTTTTGACGTTGTGAACGAGTGGGACGGTTTACCGGTGAGGTGCGGTGTTGGATGAAGAAGGGAGATCAGTGGGGAACTTCCAGGGGAAGAGAGGGTAGTTTCTTTTGGTTTGTGAGTTGTGTTTAGGTTCAGTAGTTTTCATTTGCGGTACTGGGAGTTGTAGTACAGGAGGTGTCTGAAGAATTTTCTGTTTTACAGTTTTGAAACCTTTAGAAAGTCCTTGAACTGAAACCTCGTCCGAAAAGGAAAATTCGTTAGGAAGGAATAATTGTGTCTGTCCTCTTCGTTGACTGTCCAAAAGGAACTATCGTGAGAAGACAGACAGACTTCAACACCTTTCCTATACGTTCTCCTTCCCTTCCTCTTAGGGTTTGTGTTTGTTTTGATTCTTTGTAAAAGAGGAGTTGTTTGATCACAGACTACTCCTATATATTTCAACAGGGGTAAGGAGTTTACTTATATTGTAATTTGGGGCTGTGGGGACAGAACAAGACGTGAGTGTCCAAGTGTCCGATGTGGTCGACGGAGTGGAAGGAGTTCCATTATCTTTCGAAGTAGATAATGTCTCTTCTTTAGTGACAATTCGATTTCTTAATACGTATCCTACTAGTCTAGTCTCATTCTCCTAGGTAAGAGTTCTTGTGTTTCAAAGTGACAATGTAAAGGTAATTCGGGACAGTAAGTGGGGATCTCTAAGATTCTCGAATACCTTCTCGGGGAGTCTAACATGTGACATTTTGTCTGAAACATATCTGAAGTGACTCTATCTTTATACAGCCGAGTGTGTCTCTTTGTTCTTATAGTCGGGTCCATACCGGTTCCCGTCAGGCCACGACGTCGGACGTTTGGACCCCGAGAGGTAGTCTTCGGGTCGTGATTGTGGACGGTAGGGTTTGTCGGGATTTTGAATACTAAAAGAATCCTTTAGTAACAACGGACAATGAGTCGAGAGGAAAACTGGGACTATGACAAGATTAATGTCATTCTCATTACAGTGGGTGGTTTCTCTTATGACTATCTACGTTTTTTAAGTGGTTTTTCATCATATTTTATTTCCGTAGAGTAATGATAGAATAACCTAAAAAAGACGACTCTCTATCATAAATTATTGGGTCAACTCGTCTATCGGAATAATTCATCATTACGATACCTGAAAGGACCACTAGGTCAGCAACTCTTAGACGGACGTTTACGTCCCCTGTATCCAAGGTAGAGACCAGTCCCTTCTAGGGTGTACGGCACCTCGTTGATTCGGACACGTGGTGTGGATGACTCGGGTACGCGCGACTGATGACCTCGGTAGTGTGGATCTGGGACACGAGACGTTGTTCTTTTCGGTGACGTCACTCTTCGGGTGCGTGACATTGGTCTCTTTTCGGGAACGAGTCGTCACTTCTGGGTCACGTTAGTTTTAATTAATTTCTTTTTTGTTTTTTTCTCATTCCGGTCACCACTTTCTGTCCCTTCGGACCGTATGACGTCAGGGACCCCACCGTCTGTGACTGTGCTGACTCGCTGACTTGTTGTTTACGGTCAGGACCGAGTCTCGAAGGTGAGGAGACAGACGAGAAAGAATTTTAGAACAAATAAATAAATAGAAACTGAGACGACCCAGAAGTAACTGTGTGTACCCGAGAAGGAACGACACACCCGGAAGAGAACAACACCCCTCACTCCCGATGAGAGATCAACGTCGCCAGCACGAAGACCAAAACGACCGAAGAGAAAAACGTCTCGTCTCCGAGATCTCGTGTGTCCGAAGTCATCAACGTGGTTCACCCGAGGCATCACCGTCAACTACCCGGGGTTCCGTACACCCTAGAATCAAGGACCGACGACGATTCAGTGAAGTCGACACAGGCTGAGACACGCTGGGGTCTCTGTCGTCGGGTGGTCCGAGGAGGTAGGGGCCCTAAGAGGTCCGTTCTTGTGACCTCACCCAACGGTAAAGGAAGAGGTTACGTGTTTTCACTTTTCACTTTCAATTCAGCGAGTCAGCACAGACTGGGATTCGCTGGGGTACCTGACGTCGGAAGGTCCGAGGAGGTAGGTACCCTGTAAGGTCCGTTCTCATGACCTCATCCCACGGTAACGGAATCAAGGACCTGGTCCCTAGTTTGGGTACAGGTGACGTGACCGTCCTTTTAAGAATTGGTGACTGGTGATACCTTCAGGGAGGAGTCAGACAAGAACTAGGATTAGGAGTTGCTCATTCTTTATTTTGTTAACTCTTTTACAAGTAATCGTTTGAGCTTTGATTCGTTTACTTTTGGAAGACCTATCGTCCTTGTTATAGTTTCTAACAAGGGTAATTCGGAAGTAAAAACTGTGGTTGTATATTGGGTCACTTATCGGAAGGGTGTTTTGTTGACCCTTGTAACAAGAAGAAGGAAGTGTTCTTAAAGACGCATTGACAATTTGACATTTTCTATAAATTTTGTCAGGTTGTATTATGGTGTTGTTAATAAAGTTTCAAGATGCTCTCAGAGTCTCAGAGACTCCGTCTGTAGAGAACCACCTCAGGAACAATCAATTGGAGGACGTTCGTGAACTGTAAGGCCGAGTGGAGAACGAAGAATACCCTTGAACATCAAAGAGGCGATGTAAAGGTGTGATGAACTTCACAAAGACCGGGTTTAGATGGTAGAAGTTCTTTTTGACTCATTGAGGGACTCTACCGGGTTCGGTGGTGGAATTTATGGTAGCGGTCGATTTCTTTCCAACTATCCCTGTGTATACTCTTCAATTATCCTTTTCGTCGATTTTAAATTTACCGACCCAAACAATGCCTCTAAATTCATAAGAGGTAACTGTTCTAAGAAGACACTAAATCTCTGTAGGAAGA
The DNA here is from genome assembly GCA_006410555.1 of Capra ibex. NCBI lineage: Eukaryota > Metazoa > Chordata > Mammalia > Artiodactyla > Bovidae > Capra > Capra ibex. The sequence continues at coordinate 11,550 of SJYO01017676.1, read as the reverse complement.
GAAAAACCATGACCCTCCTTCTGTGGAAATGTTTACCTCTAAAGGAAGTAGTTACATTTACAGGGAGTGTCTTCCCATTGAAGACGAGACAGAAATGTTAAAGAGGATAAAGAGTTTTTTTTTTTTTTTTTAGTCGATTTTTATTCGGAACACAGTTTTTACGTGTAAGAGTCCACTGTGAAAGATGATGGGAAGTTAGTATAAGTTACAAACATCAAAACTTTATAAACATTGTGGATGTCCCTTTTTTTTTATGAGACATCCTTCACCCACTGTCTCCTCGTGTCTCGATAACAGTCTTTTTGTAGAGAACTGAGACTCAGAGTCTCCTCCGACACCCTCCTCTCCTTCGGAGTCCTGTCTTGTGACCGGACCCTCAGGCTTGTGACCCGAAGTCTTTGGTCCAGCCGGTGGACACTCAGTGTACTGGGATTCGGGTAGTACACGGGTGGACGGGAGGTCCAGAAACAAATGGTCTCCTTAATACCCTGTTGACTCTCGGTGTTGTCGAGTTTCATGAGATTTTGGTTGTGATTTTTTGTTCACTAGTAAAAATACTATGTCTTCAGGACCCTTCTCTGGACGAGATAATTCCCGTCTCCGACCAAAGTGTTTCCCGAACCTTTTGAGTCACAACGAGTATCCGGTGGTACGTCTTGTTGAGAACCCTTTTCAGTAAATATTTTCGGTTGTAAAGACCTATCGTTAATTTTCAAAGTGAAGATTCGTCTAAAAAAAAAATTAAAAATTGGTAATACTTACGTTGGAAATTTTATCTCCGTGGATGAAGGGACTGAAGATTTTCTTTTACCTTATTCTCTCCTCACCCCTCTTACTCACTTTATCCACTACCTCTAATCTTCCATGTTGGAAAATCAATTTCTTTATCACTCTACACTATATGTTGTATCCTTTATGTCAGTTATTATAACCTTATTGAAACATACCACTGTCTCCCGTTGATCTGAACGTTACTAGTAAAATATTACATATGTTTATAACTTAGTGATACGATATATGGATTTTGATTATATTCAGTTAATATGAAGTAAAAAAAATAAAAATTACCCTTATTTTGGAAAAAATACGAAAAATTTTTTACTTAGGTGTCCAGTAGTGACACCTATAGTGATTGTTGATTACCGATTACGATACGAGAGTTCTAGGTCGTCCCACGTGTGTCGTCCAGACGAGACGTCCAGGAGAAGACGAACCGAGTCACGGGGGAGGAGGAGAGGGAACGACACACCTGAAGTCACCAACGAGAGTCGGGTGTCATTGAAACGGTGGTTTCGGAGGTGAAACGGTGAAAAGTCGAAGGACGCAACTCGTCTGAGTTCCCTGTGAACCTTCTTTCACAACCCTTTATTTCCGTTTTCGGGTTATGTCGAGAACCCCTTGGTCGGGACTCAGTTCCATGTTGTGGGTGACACCCTGAGTCTCCTAAGACAAATGGGGGACGGGTATTCGACTCGAGGTTTCACTTATAAATGTGTTTGTACACGGAGGAAGTCGGAGGTGGATCTGGTCTCTGGTAGTCATTTTCACCGGAACCTGTTTGTTCACTGACCTGTTCCGATCCGGGAAAGATTACAAGGACCCTTGTCCTGTATTTGGGACCAGTGAGACAGGGAGAGTCCCTTTCCCTGACCCACTTGGATGAGACCAAGAGACTCCAGTGGGGTGAATGTGTGGTCGTCCACCTCTGGAGAGTCTCCCTTCGAGACTACTGGACCTCTCCACAAGAGACACAGAGACCAGGTCCGTCTCTGAAGTCCGGGGAGGAGGGGTGGGACTCCCGGGACCCGTCCACCTCTGGACAGGAGAGGGGGGTGTAAGGAGAACCTCCACATGTTTCCCCACCCCGGTCTGTACGACTCTTGAGCCACGGCCAAGACAAGATTAATCCCCACTAGACATTTACGGGGTCCAAGTTATAGTCGGACCATGAACAAAGGGTTTCGTAATGTCAGTGAGGAGTTTAGAGTACCCTGTCTCCAAGTGTATGGAACTTTAAGATTGGGGTTTTAGGAGTGGGACCTGACCATACCGGGACGGAGAAGGGTGACTACGACGGTCCTTATGGACGTAACACCAACCAGTCTCGTGACAGACCCTTGGTGTCTGTTAGGTACTCAGTAGGACACGTGGTCTCCTTAAATTTTTTCCGACCTCCAGTGTTTTATTTACACGAGTACAAAATCTCTTAGGACTCGACTCAAATCTAGAAGGTGGTATATTTTATTTTTCGGTGAATCCCTACCATTATTTCCCTTTCCACCAAAGAATTTCCCAAGGACCCAGGTAGACTTGTGTCGTACTACGATGACGATTACAGTTGTAGGATCAGTGAAGACCGTGGGTCCCATATACCAGTGGACCTTAGATGGGAGTTAATGTTAGGGGTTAGACTGAAGGACGAGATCCTTCAAGAATCGTAGAATAAATAATTGAAGTCCGGTTCAAGTCCTACGTACACAGAACTCTGGACATCTGTTTCGAGAGTTCTACTCAGAAGGACCCTTAAGGGACTACCAGGGCACCAATTCTACGAAACGAAAATAAGGTACCGGCTTCAATTTAGGGACCAACGTCTTGATTCTAGGGTATTAGGTGTGTCAGTTTTTCTTAAAAAATTTATTTAAAAAATTTACTCGTAAAGACTGTGACCTGTTCGATATTCAGTAACTCTACCAGTCCTACCATTCAGTCTCACGGACTCTGTATTACAGGGAGACAGGAAATACGAAACACTCTGGTACCCGTGTAATACCTTAATGAACCGTGAGTCACAGGAGATAAGATTTTGGTCCTATTATAATTCAGTCCTTCCACCTAAGGAGGTCGAGGTAAAGAAGAAAGAGTTCTGACGAAACCGATAAGTCCCAGAAAACACAAAGGTATAATTAACACTTTTAAAAACGAGATCAAGATACTTGTTACAGTAACCATTAAACTATCCCTAGTGTAACTTAGACATCTAATGTAAACCATCATATCAGTAAAAGTGTTATAACTAAGAAGGATGGGTCTTTGTACCTTATAGAGAGGTCGAGAACAGATCAAACCGAGTTTAAATAAAACCAAACAAGAATTCAGATTTAGTTGTAGGGAAATAGGAAGACCTTCCAAGTTCAAGTAACTCTTCGTCCTACCCCCTAAAACGAAGTTGGAGGACGAGGAGGGAAACAACAAGAACACCCGCCCCGACGGTGGTTCCTCTCCTCCTCCATTTAACTCCTCTGTTCCCATTTACGTCCAGGGATCTTGGGACGACAAGCCCCAGTGGGAGAGGTCGACAAATTCAGTAGAAGCTAAAGGAAGTAATCACAGAATATTATTAAAAGATACATGTCAAGAAAGTAGAGGAATCCAGTTAAATAAAGATCTATAAAGAGAAAAAAAACGTTACCATTTATCCTAACTAAGATATTAAAGGGACAAAAAGTAACAATCATATATCTTTACGTTCACTAAAGACACATAGTTAAAACATAGGACGTTGAAACGATTTAAGTGACTAATCGAGATCATTAAAAGACTATGATAGAAAACCCAAAAGATATGTCACAGTACAGTAGACGTCACTCTCGAAATGAAAAAGAAAAGACTAGACTTAATAAAAATAAATAAAAAGAAGAGACTAACGACATCCATCCTTAAGGTCTTGATACAACTTATTATTATTATACAACTTATTATTATTATTGTTCTGTGGGAACAGAACAAGGACTAGAATCCCCCTTACGAAAGTCAAAAAGTGGTAACTCTTATTACAAACGATATCCGAATAGTATATGCCGAAAATGATACAAATCCATCCAAGGAAGATCCGGGTAAAAAACTTCTCAAAATTAGTATTTATCCACGACTTAAAACAGTTTCCGAAAAAGAAGTAGATGACTCTACTAGTATACCAAAATAAAAAGTTAAACAAATATACTACATAGTGTAACTAAATAAACGTATATAACTTCTTAGGAACGTAAGGACTTTATTTGAGTTGAACTAGTACCACATACTCGTAAAACTACACAACGACTTAAGACAAACGATTTTAAAACAACTCCTAAAAACGTAGATACAAGTAGTCACTATAACCGGACATCAAAAGGAAAAACACAACAAAAACAGACCAAAACCATAGTCCCACTACCACCGGAGTGTCTTACTCAAACCTTCACAAGGAAGGAGACATTAAAAAAATTTCTCAAAATCCTATCCGTAATCGAGAAGAGATTTACAACTATCTTAAGAGAACATCTCAGTAGACCAGGACCCGACAACAAAAACCCCTCTAAAAACTAGTGTCGAAGTTAAAGTCACAAACATTAACCCAACAAGTATTAAAGATAAAGAAGGACCAAGTCAGAACCTTCTAACTTGAAAAGATTCCTAGACAGGTAAAGAAGGTTCAATAGATAAAATAACGGTATATCAATAAGTATTATCAGAGAATATTAGGAAACATAGAGACGTAGGAGACAACATTGGAGAGGAAAAAGTAAAGATTAAAACAACTAAACTAAGAAAGAAAGAACTACTTAGACCGATTTCCGAACAGTTAAAACAAATAGAAGAGTTTGTTGGTCGAAAATCAAAATAATTAGAAATGATAACAAAGAAAGTAAAGAAAAAGTACGTAAAGACGAGTCTAGAAATACTAAAGAAAGGAAGATGATTAAACCCCTAAAAGAACAAGAAGAAAAAGGTCAACAAAATCCACATTTCAATCCGACAGATAAGTTACAAAGAGTTCCACCTTAATATAACGATATTTGAAGGGAGAATCTTGACGAAAACGACGTAAGGTATCCAAACCCCAACAACACAAAAGTAACAATAAACAAAGATCTTTAAAAACTAAAGGGAAAACTAAAGAAGTCCTTGGACAACCAATAAATCTTTGTATAACAAATTAGAGGTACACAAACACAAAGAATCTCAAAAAAGAGAACATTAACTATAGATCAGAGTATCGTAACACCAGTCTCTTATACGAACTATACTGAAGTTAAAAGAATTTAAATGACTCCAAACTAAACACTGTGCTCTGTACCAGATAGGACCTCTTATAAGGTACACGTGAACTCTTCTTCCACATAAGACGTAAGTCTACCGTACAGGACTTCTATAGTTACTGTGGGTAGAGTAGATTACATAGTAAATTCTGAACACGAAGGAATAATTAAAATACAAAACTAATAGACAGGTAACTACACTGACCCTCCAATTTCAGAGGATGATACCAACACAATGACAGTTAAAGAGGACAATACAGACAATTGTAAACAGAATACATAACTCCATGAGAGTACAACCCACGTGTCTATAAGTGTTAGTACAGAAGGAGAACCTAACTAGGGAACTAGTAATACATCATTGGAAGGAATAGAGAACATTAGAAGGAAAATTCCAGATAAAACAGACTATACTCCTAACGATGAGGTCGAAAGAAAACGAAGAGTAAATGTACCTTGTATAAAAAGGTAGGAGAGTGAAAGTCAGATATACACAGAAACCCCGACTTAACCCAAAGAACATCTGTCGTATATATACCCAGAACAAAAAAATAGGTAAGTCTGTCAGACACAGAAAACCAACCTTGTAAATTAGGTAAATTTAAATTTCATTAATAACTATGTATCCAAGAATAACGGTAAAAGAATTGACAAACCCCTACTCAAACATCTAGAAGAAAGAAGAGTACATAAAGAACTGATATATTCAGAGAAATTGTAAAAACATTTCGACCAAAGCACCATGTCTTAAGAGAATTGAAAACGAACGGACTTTTCGAAAACTAAGGAGGTAGTCAAAACTTACTCTAAGAACGACACATGTCATTAGAACGGACATCTAAAAAGGGAAAGTCATGAAATTTATATAGGACGGTAAGGGAAGACCGGACGTCTCAAAGACGACTTTCTAGTCGACAATTCACATACCCCAAAGGGAACATACAATGAACGACGAAGAAGGAACAACGAAAATTATGAGAAATAAACACAAATCAGAAACAATCAAACTAATTATATACAGAACCGTACAAAGAGGAACCTAAATAGGACATACCCTGAGAAACACGGAGAACCTGAACTAACTGACAAAGGAAAAGGTACAAGCCCTTTAAGAGTTGATATTAGAGAAGTTTTTGTATAAGAAAAAGAGAAGAAGAAGACCCTGGGGATATTAAGCTTACAACCACCCAAACTGTAACATGGTCTCCAGAGACTCCGATAGGAGTCAATAAAAGTAAGAAAAATGAAATAAGACGAGAAGTCTTCAATAAAGGTGGTAAAATAGAAGGTCGAGTGTCTAAGTAAGAAGACGAAGTCTATAACTAAGGAAGATCTCATAAAAATTAAAGTCATAAACACAACAAACAAAGACACACAAATAAGAAGTTAAGAAGAAGAAGACGACGACGACGATTCAATGAAGTCAGCACAGGCTGAGACACACTGGGGTATCTACCGTCGGGTGGTCCGATGGGGTAGGGACCCTAGAAACAATTAACTAAGAACGTCAAAGAGGTAAAACAAAAGTTCCAAAAAATAGTAGAAATGATAGTAATAAGACTTAAGAAAAAGTCCATCGAACAGATAAAGGAGAAGTAAATAAACCTGAAGACAAAAAAGATCAAACAAGGAAGTAAACACATCATAAAGAGGTGGAAAAGTAATAAAAAAATTGAATAACATAAACTCCAAAGGAAAAGGGTCCGAAGTTCCAACTTAATAAGGAAGGAAAACAAGAGACAGGAGGATTCCAACCAGGTTACCAAACACATTCGAAACATATCCCACTCTAAATACGACTCAAAAACAAACAAACAAAAAGGAGACTACCCGTTCCTACTCACTCCACAATTAGAACAGACTACTACTAACACAAACATACGAACAAAACAAACAACAAATTTACTCCGTAGGACGTGTACCACGATGACCACCAACCCAATACGACCCAGAACATAAGTTTACTAAAGGAAACACATTCAAGAGTGATAAACTATGAGGGATCCCAATCAAGAGACCATCTGATTCCAGCACCTCAGTCACGTGGGTAAGGTTTCCGAGTCCCGAACTAGAGTTCAAAACGCACCCATGAGGACAGGTGAGAGTCGACTACAAGACGTACATGAAGACACAGACTTTCACATAAGGACTACATAACAGCTCTCTCTACATGAGGTCCAGGTGGATGAGGAGACGGCAGAATAATAGACGATGATCATGAAGATTATGATGTCTTCTACTCGGGGGTGTAAATGGTCCAGGAGTTGAAGGGTGAAGAGACGGTACTGACGGGTTGTTGGTTGAAGGACTTTCTCCCCGGTCCCGAGATGGTCAACGTGGAAGGATCTAGGGGTTGTCCGTCATAATGACCCCGACCTGTTGAAACTTTAGTTGTGAGGTGGGACGGGAGTGTTCCGTGACGTCATAGAGCCACCAGTTATGGGAGAGTTTCCACCGTGAGGTGGGGTGTTTGGACAGGGGTGAGAGACTGTGTTACCAGTTAGGTGGAAACAGTAGTTCCTGAGGTGGAGGGTCTTTGTGAGTCAGTGGACACTCGACTGTCTGAGAGACCAGAGAGGTTAACACACCCCGTCTGAAGTGGATGAGACGACGGACGACGGGTGTCACGGGAAACCATGTTAAGTTGGAAATTTGTTCTCGGTGTGGGGGTTGAGATTTGGTGGACCGGGTGGGAGAAATAGGGGTTGTGTTACCTGAATACTGTTGAGTGGTGGAAGAGGTGTGGAAAGTGTCGTGGACGTAGAAGGTAGGGAGGACGAGAGTGTGTGAGTGTCCGGTGGGTACAGGGATGCCGTCGTGATTCCTTGGTGACTCTCGTGCTTGGTGGGTTCACCCAGACGTCATCTGGAACTCGTCCGAGTCGGTCCTATACACCCGACTACCGTGACACAGGGGTCCCACCTTGACAGAGAGACCCCCTAGAACTGGGCCCTAGAAGTCCCAGTACTTTCGGTGATTGGAGTGACGAAAGACAGAGACCAAAAGATGACGTGTAGGGGAGGATGTGGAAGACGGTTACGGTCCGATGGTCCTAGGGGGAAGTTCGTCCTTTGGTGGGGTGTAGGTCCCTGTCTTTGGTCGTACCTACCACGTACCTTAGAGACGTTAAGTAACTACTTCGACCTCGAGGAGTAGTGTCCCTCGAGACCGGACCCACTGGGTCGGATGTCCCTTCCTCCACCGGGTCCCTTCCCACATGAGAACCCTCGAGACTATCGAGGTCGGGTATACGTCCCGGTGCCCAAGCCACAGTGTCCTTCATCTCTCCACTACTAGAGAAGAATCCTTTCGTAAATAGTCTACACTTAACCCATTAAATTGTTAATGAACGACTCGTGGACATTTTATAGAATACAATAGGTCCGAGACCAGGTTCAAATACAGGAGGTTTGGTGTAAAGAACTCAAACATCATATAAGAAAACCAGTTCCTAGTGAAAGTCGTAAATACAATAAATGACTCGTAGTTATTATAGGATTATACCATTTTTTACAGAAAAGGTGGTATGATCCATATACCATATTTTACCGAAAAGGAAGGTGTCGTGATACAAAATTGGACAATTTTCCTTTTCTCAATTAGCGGCCTCCAGGTCAGGAAATTCGTAGACAGGTAAGATTTCTATTTGTGTTGACAACCCGATGTAGTACTAAAGATCTGTAAAATAGGAGATTAGAATTTTATGACCGGAGAGAGGGGTGTCCAGGGCAGGTAGAGTCATGACTGGACGTATATCATTTTTCGTTACGTGTCATATTTTTTTCGAAAATGGAGTTCTTCATATTTTTTAGGGTTTTGATTTATCCTAAAGGTCACTGTGAAATTCTAACGAAAGTAATTTCTTCCGAGGGCACGTAGAAAGAGTCGAGAGTTTTGAAGAACTACGGTCATGGACACTACTCTTTGTTTCATGTCATTTCTTGTTACCTACGGGGTATTTACGACCGATTAACGAGTGACCTACGGACTTTCTACTCACCACGTCTGGGACTTCGTGGTTTTTTTGTCCGGAACTCCCTTTTCAGAGTCAGAGTCCTTTGTTCAAGGACGGTTCGGAAACGACCTAAGTGTCCCAGTACTCGTCGAGTCCTCTCGTCTGTGGGAGGAGGTCCCTGGGGTGGAGCTCCCTGTCTCAAGTCGGAGGTCCCAGAACCGACGTCCAAGAGAGGTGAAGGTGTTTACGTGTCTCTTATATCCGAGGGGTCGGAGGTTTCACACAATTCGGGTCCCAGTCGGACTCCCCTCACTCACACGGTACAGTCCCCTTCCTCCGAGTCCTCTTAGGTCTCCTTCCGTTTCGAGGGGTGCTGTGTTGCAATCGGTGTGCACCTTTAAGAGTCAGAAGGAGGGGAAGAGGGAGGACGGACACGAGTGGGAACATCAAGAAGAGGTTCCACGACCCTCGCTAGAAGGCCTTCGTGCCTCATGTACAGTAGAAGAAGATTAGAAGCAAACATTGGTTAAAATTTGTTCCCCAAATCGGTTGACAATTTTTAATTCTCTTTACCTCTCAGTGGTTATATGTTTAGTGTGTATAGATTAATTCAATATTGAGAACTCGAAACATTTTTTTTTTTTTTTCCTTCTTCTTCTTATTTCTCTCTTTACCTTCTCCTTCTTAGTTATATCACTTTTACTCATATGATGGGTTTCGTTAGGTGTCTAAGTCGTGTTAGGGATAATTTGATGGTTCCATAAAAAGTGTCTTGACCCTGTTTATTAAAGTCTTATACATCCTTTGTGTTTTCTGGAGTTTGTCGGTTTAGTTAGAACTCTTACTTCTTACTTTGACCTCCTTAGTCGGACGGACTGAAGTATGATGTGATGTTTCGATGTCAGTAGTTCTGTCATACCATGACCGTGTTTCTGTCTTTATATCTAGTTACCTTGTTTTATCTTTCGGGTCTCTATTTAGGTACGTAGATACCTGTGAAATAGAAACTATTTACTCCGTTTTTATATGTTATCTCTTTTCTGTCAGAGAAGTTGTTCACGACGATCCTTTTGACCATTTGATGTGCATTTTCTTACTTTGGTCTTGTGATAGCTTGTGGTATGTATTTTTATTTGAGTTTTACTTAATTTCTGGATTTACGTTCTGGTCTTTCATATTTTCAGAATCTCCTTTTGTATCTGTCTGAGAGAAGCTGTATTTAATGTCGTTATAGGAGATACTGAGTGGAGGGTCTCATTGTTGTTATTTGTTTTTCCTGGATTAATGTGAAATTTTTAAAACGTGTTGTTTCATTTGATATTCGTTACACTTTACTGTCGGAAGTCTTACCCTCTTCTATTGTCGTTTGTTTTGTTGACTGTTTCTTAATTAGAAGTGTCATATGTTCGTCGAGTACGTCGAGTTATCGTCTTTTTCATTGTTGGATTAGTTTTTCACTCGTTTTCTGGATTTGTCTGAAAAGAGGTTTCTTCTGTATGTCTACCAATTATTTGTGTACTTTTCTACGAGTTGTAATGAGTGAACAATCTTTTTCTGTTTAGTTTTGGTGTTACTCCATAGTAGAGTGTGACCAGTCTTACCGGTAGTAGTTTTTTAAGATGTTTGTTATTTACGACCTCTCCCACACCTCTTTTCCCTTGGAAGAATGTGACAACCACCCTTGTGTTTGACCATGTCGGTGATAAAAACCTCTTGTCACACCTCTAAGGAAATTTTTGACCTTTATCTTGACGGTAAAACTCACTCAATTTAACTCACTTCAGAGAGTCAGTACAGGCTGAGAAACGCTGGGGCACCTGACATCGGGTGATCCGAGGAGGCAGGTACCCTAAGAGGTCCGTTCTTATGACCTCACCCAACGGTAAAGGAAGAGGTCCCCTAGAAGGGCTGGGTCCCTAGCTTGGGTCCAGAGGGCGTAACGTCCGTCTGTGAAATTTGAGACTCGGTGGTCCCTTCGGGTCGTTTGACGGTATACTGGGTCGTTTAGGGTGACCACCTGTATGTGGAGTTCCTTTAGTCTTAACTTTCTCTGTGTACATGGGGTTACAAGTAACGTTGTGACAAATGTTATCGATCCTGTACCTTCGTTGGATATAGAGGTAGTCGTCTACTCGCCTATTCCTTCAATACCATGTATATATGTCACCTTATAATGAGTCGATATTTTTCCTTGTGAAATTCAGTCAAGATTACTCCATCTACTTGGACCTCGGATAATATGTCTCACTTCATTCCGTCTTTGTCTTTCGGTTTAGGACACATAATTGTGTATACCTTAAATCTTTCTACCATGGTCACTAGGATGTACGACCCGTCGTTCCCTCTGTGTCTACATTTCTTGTCTGAAAACCTGAGTCTCCCTTTTCCGTTTCCACCCTACTGAACTCTCTTATCGTAACTTTGTACATATGATAGTATACATTTTGTGTACCGGTCACGTTTAAGTTACATACTTTGTCCCGTGGGTTTCGGTCACGAGACCCTGTTGGGTCTCCCTATCCCACTCTTTTTTCACCCTCCACCCAAGTCCTAGTCCCCCTGTGTGCATATGGA
>SJYO01017659.1:0-20000 GCA_006410555.1 Capra ibex | reverse complement strand
TGGACTGTGAAGAAGGCTGAGCCCTGAAGAATTGATGCTTTTGAACTGTGGTGTTGGAGAAGACTCTTGAGAGTCCCTTGGACTGCAAAGAGATCCAACCAGTCCATTCTGAAGGAGATCAACCCTGGAATTTCTTTGGAAGGAATGATGCTAAGCTGAAACTCCAGTACTTTGGCTACCTCATGTGGAGAGTTGACTCATTGGAAAAGACTCTGATGCTGGGAGGGATTGGGGGCAGGAGGAGAAGGGGACGACTGTTGGGAGCCAGCATGAGGAACTCCGCCCATGGTAAAGGTCATGAGGAAGGAAGCTTGGCATACACAAAGGCGTGATCAAGCCTCAGGAAACCGAGCATCTACCCCCAAAACCAGAGTACTTTAAGGGGAGCTCTCCCCCATAACCATTTCTCTCAGAGAAGGAGTTAACTTGCAGCTCCAGTTAATAAAAATTCCTGGGCGTGACAAGAGTGTTTCAGCTTACGAACTCTGAAGGTTCTCTGGCCTGCCTGATCAGGCTCATCCGGCCGCATGTGACTGTTTGCAGCCTCCCAACTGTGAGAGGCATGGGATGTTTTAAAACTTTCTAAGTATAGACTCTTTCGAGAAGTTAGAAGATCATTAGTATAGTATAGTGGGTTGATTAGGAATTATATTGGTGAAGGGTTTTTTCATTTGTCATGCCAATAATTACTGCTNCTAACACCCCTAATTATTACCTATTTTAGAATAATGGTGTTAAACCATTAGTAACTAAGTTTTCATGTGCACATATGTTTTCATTTATCCTGTATAGATAACTATGAGGAGAATTTCTGGGTTATGAGATAACTTTGTGGTTGTACCATTTTACATTCCCACCAGCAATATACGAGAAATCCAGTTTCTCTACATCCTCTCCATCACTTGTTATTGTTCTTTTAGTTGTAGTATTGAACAATTTCAGATCAGTAAACAAATGCAGATCAGCGGTCTTATGACAGCTCCCCATGTTTGTAAGCTCTGTGTCTGGCCTAGTGGTCCTGAGCCTGAAAGGAATTCACTGAACATCTGTTCAAAACAAAAAGTTTTTTGTTATTGTTTTTTTTTTTAATTGAAACGTAATTGCTTTTCGAAATTTTGTAGTTTTCTGTCATACATCAGCAAGAATCAGCCATAGGTATACCCATGTCCCCTACCTCTGGATCTTCCTCCCATCTTCGTCCCCACCTCACCCTTCAGCGTTTTGCAGAGTCCATGTTTGAGGTCCCTGAGTCATACAGCAAATTCTCACTGGCTATCTATTTTACATATGGTATTGTGAATTTCTTTGTTACTTTCTCCATACACCTCCCCTTCTCCCTCCTCTCCTCCCATTCTGTCCATAGGTCTCTTCTCTATATGTGTTTCTCCATTGCTGCACTGAAAATAAATTCATCAGTGCCATCTCTTCAGATTCCATATATATGTGTCAGTAACAGGAGAGTGAAAAAGTTGGCTTAAAGCTCAACATTCAGAAAACGAAGCTCATGGCATCCGGTCCCATCACTTCATGGGAAATAGATGGGGAAACAGTGGAAACAGTGTCAGACTTGATTTTGGGGGGCTCCAAAATCACTGCAGATGGTGACTGCAGCCATGAAATTAAAAGACGCTTACTCCTTGGAAGCAAAGCTATGAGCAACCTAGATAGTATATTTAAAAGCAGAGACATTACTTTGCCGACTAAGGTCTGTCTAGTCAAGGCTATGGTTTTTCCTGTGGTCATGTATGGATGTGATAGTTGGACTGTGAAGAAGGCTGAGCGGTGAAGAATTGATGCTTTTGAACTGTGGTGTTGGAGAAGACTCTTGAGAGTCCCTTGGACTGCAAGGAGATCCAACCAGTCCATTCTGAAGGAGATAAACCCTGGAATTTCTTTGGAAGGAATGATGCTAAAGCTGAAACTCCAGTACTTTGGCTACCTCATGTGGAGAGTTGACTCATTGGAAAGAACTCTGATGCTGGGAGGGATTGGGGGCAGGAGGAGAAGGGGACGACTGTTGGGAGCCAGCATGAGGAACTCCATCCATGGTAAAGGTCATGAGGAAGGAAGCTTGGCATACGCAAAGGCGTGATCAAGCCTTAGGAAACCGAGCATCTACCCCCAAAACCAGAGTACTTTACGGGGAGCTCTCCCCCATAACCATTTCTCTCAGAGAAGGAGTTAACTTGCAGCTCCAGTTAATAAAAATTCCTGGGCGTGACAAGAGTGTTTCAGCTTACGAACTCTGAAGGTTCTCTGGCCGCCTGATCAGGCTCATCCGGCCGCATGTGATTGTTTACAGCCTCCCAACTGTGAGAGGCATGGGATGTTTTAAAACTTTCTAAATATAGACTCTTTTGAGAAGTTAGAAGATCATTAGTATAATATAGTGGGTTGATTAGGAATTATATTGGTGAAGGTTTTTTTCAATTGTCATGCCAATAATTACTACTAATTCTCTGCCCTGGGTGTGATAAGGATGTCTCAGGTCAAACCTCTCTGCTAATAGACTAGCTTGTGTGACAGCCTCTCAACCATAAACAGCACAGCGTTTGGAGTATTAGCATAGGGCTTTTTTCATTGATGAGTCAATGATTGCCATCAGGCCTCCATATCCTTAGGCACCTGGGAATATATTAATTAATGTATTTGGAATATAGAAAAGGAAATATAGTAGTTTTTGATGTTAGCAATACTAGACTTTTTGAGTTAATGAATTTTCTCTTTTATTATAGACCACTGTATTTTGTTATAAATCACTATGCTATGTAAAAATGTAACTTTGTCACTATCTTAAGACAAAATAGATCTTAAGGGGAACATTGGTGAAGGGTTTACATTTGTTGAGCAAATATTTGCTGCTAAATCTCCATATTCCTGCCCTTATAATGAATATAACTAGCATATAGGAGAAATAAGTATTAACCTTTAAGATTAATCATGTTAAACCTTAGGTTAAGTAAATTCCTTTCTTGATTGTAACTCACTACACCCTCACCCTATAGGAATGCAACTTTATTTGGAGGGTGGCGCCTGATTTAAGAAAAAATCACCCCTGGAAAAATAAGTTTTCTGGTTAACTGACCGGTATCAGAAAGGGCCATAAAATGTCAGCAGACCTCATGGCCAGAAGATGATGAAACTCATAAGACCTGTGTATAATTTTATATGAAGCACCTGATTGTGACAAGGGTCAGGTCTGCTGACCTCCACGTGACTCTGTATTCATCCCTATGTATAACAAAAAGTTATATAAACAAACCTGAAAAATAATGAAATCGGATCAGTTTCTGGAAAGACTGAATCCCCCGTGTCGTTTCTTTCTTGCTCCCCGCTTTCCTGGCTGAATTCCCATCTGAGATGTGGGTACTCACCAAGCCTGCTAATTCTGCCTGGGCTTCTGAGGTCGGACCAGGGAGGCCTCAGTGTCTCGTTTCCTTTGGGAGAATGGAAAGACGCCTGTGGCCTACGTAGGTGGTGATTGGTATTCCATGTAAACCAGTTATTCAGCCTCTTTTCTCCACTAATTCGCCTACTACACTATCTGTTTCTAATCTTCCTCTATATCTGTAATTAAATAAGTTTTTTCCAGGACGCCGACTCCATCCCCACCTTCAAATTACCCTGGATCCACCGGGGCTGGACCCCAGCAGACGACTGAGGATCAGATGGCTGGATGGCATCACTGACTCAATGGACGTGAGTCTGAGGGAACTCCGGGAGATGGTGATGAACAGGAGGCCTGGCGTGCTGCAATTCATGGGGTCACAAAGAGTCGGACACGACTGAGCGACTGAACTGAACTGAACTGATACAATATTTATATTCCTCTTTCTGACTTACTTCACTCTGCATAATAGGCTCTAGTTTCATCCACCTTATTAGAACAGATTCAAATCTGTTCCTTTTTATGGCTGAGTATTGGAGAAGGAAATGGCAACCCACTCCAGTGTTCTTACCTAGAGAATCCCAGGGATGGGGGAGCCTGGTGGGCTGTCATCTCTGGGGTCAAACAGAGTTGGACACGACTGAAGCGACTTAGCAGCAGCAGCAGCACTAGTCCGTTGTATATATATGTACCACAGCTCCTCTATCCATTTATACATTGATGGACATCCAGTTTGCCTTCATGTTCTCATTATTGTAAACAGTGCTGCAATGAACATTTGGGTATGTGTGTCTTTTTCAGTTTTTATTTCCTCAGGGTATATGCCTAGGAGTGGGATTGCTGGGTCATATGGTGGTTTTATGCCTAGCTTTTTAGGGAGTCTCCATACTGTCTTCCATAGTGACTGTATCAGTTTGCATTACAAGAATGTTCCCCTCTCTCCATACCCTCTCCAGCATCCATTGTTTGTAGACTTTTTGATGATGGCCACTCTGACTGGTGTGAGGTGGTGACTTCTTGTAGTTTTGATTTGCATTTGTCCAATAATGAGTGATATTGAGCATCTTTTCATGTGCCTGTTACCCATCTGTATGTCTTCTTCAGAGAAATGTCTCTTCAGGTCCCTTTCCCACTTTTGATTAGGTTGTTTGCTTTTCTGGTATTGAGGTGTATGAGCTCCTTGTATATTTTAGAAATGAATTCTTTATCAGTTGTTTCCTTTGCTATTATTTTTTCCCATTCTGAGGGTTGTCTTTTCACTTTGTAGTTTCCTTTGCTATGCAAAAACTTTTAAGTTTAATTATGCTGCACTTGTTTACTTTTGTTTTTATTTCCATTATTCTAGGAGGTGGGTAGGAGATCTTGCTTTGATTTATGTCATCGAGTGCTCTGCCTATGTTCTCCTCTAAGAGTTTAATAGTTTCTGGTCTTACATTTAGGTCTTTAATCCACTTTGAGTTTATCTTTGTGTATGGTTATAGGTAGTGATCTAATTTCATGCTTTTTCATGTAGCTGTCCAGTTTTTCCAGCACCACTTATTGAAGTGGCTGTCTTTGCCCCATTGTATATTCTTGCTTCCTTTGTCAAAAATTGGGTACCCATAGGTGGGTGGGTTCATCTCTGGGTTCTCTCTCTTGTTCCATTGTTCTATATTTCTGTTTGTGTGCCAGTACCATACTGTCTTGCTTACTGTAGCTTTGTAGTTTAATCTGAAGTCAGGAAGGTTGATTCCTCCAGCTCCATTCTTCTTTCTGAAGACTGTTTTGGATATTCAGGGTCTTTTATGTCTACATATGAATTGTGAATTTTTTTGTTCTAGTTCTGTGAAAAGTGCCATTGGTAATTTGATAGAGATTGCATTGAATCTGTTGATTGCACTTAGAAGTATATTCATTTCAAAACAAACAGAGTTTTATTTGTATTTGTTTTAGTTTTCACAAAGTACTCTCACAAATTCTGAGGCTGGCAGTAACCCTGTTGGAAATAGGATGAGTGAGGCATCTAGAGCTCTGGTCCCTTGGCTCCAGAGCTGGTCTCCTCTGAACAGTGGAACATTGCATTTGAACATTTCTTCTAAGTATCATATTAGTGTATGTTCAGAAAAGAATGCTAAGAAGTTTCAAAAACTCTTAATTAAAAAAAAATACAGCAGAAGCTGTAGGGACTGAATGTATTCGACAGTTTGGAGACACTAATTATGGTCTTGAGACAGTTGTGGGGACCAGAGAGAACAATCTGGGGAAGTGTGACAAGAGAAGTCACTAGACTTCCAACTTCAGCAAGCAATTTATTCATCTTTGAAGTAGAAGTAGTAGCTGAACATTTATAGGGATGGAGAAATGTAGAGAATTTCAAAGAGAACTGGAAGTCAAGTGAGGAGTGATTATTTAGATTGTTTGATTGCATTATCTAAGCAAGAGTTAACACCAGAAAGAAGGGTAATTGGAAGTTGACAATTTTCAGCTTTGTCTTCCTTTTTTCAATAGAAAACATCAAACATGCATGAAATATCAAGAAAATAGTATAATAAACAAATAGCATGCCCATCAATATAAAATTAACAGTTTGCCACTCTTATATGTTTGAGTTATAAAAAATATTTGAATACAGTAAGGGTTTCTTTAAAATTAGTTTCTCCTTCAGCTTTATTGAGGTCTAATTGATGATCAAAAATTGTATATATTTAGATGTACAACTTGATGAGTTGATATACATATACATTGTGAAATGCTCATCCTACGAGGCCAATCAATATATCTACCACACATCTTAATCATTTAATTTTTTCTCTCTTGTATGTTGAGAACTCCCAAACTCTCAGCAAATGAAAAGGACACAGTACTGTACTGTCAACTGTAACCAAATTGCTGTACACTAGTTCTGCAGGACATATTCATCTTGCATAACTGAAGCTAAAAGTCGCTATTAATAACATCATTTTAGCCAAGGTACATGGGAAATTATCAAAGAATAATGAGGTGATCTTATTATAAGCACCACAAACTTTGATCTTTCTACATTTAGAATGAAAGGGAAGAGAAGCTGCTGAGCTGGTAAGATGACCACACAAATAACTTATCACTTATGAGTGGGAGCCCAAGATTTTATTCTCAGTCCTACAGCATTGATTCATTCAGATAGCATATTCTAGACACTTTTCACACACTGCCCATCCAACAGTGAGACAGTCATGCTGGACTTGGACTTGAATCCAAATCAAAATTCATCATTTACTGATTCAAAGATCTTGGAGAATGCTGTGCTTGAGTCTCAGCTTTCTCATCTGTAAAACAGAGATAATACCTTCTTGAATAGGGCATTGTGGGAGTTAAAAGTGAATTGTTTCCCACAAATGCACATAACCTGTATTCTATAACATATTGCCACTATTACTCCACTAGGCAGTCCCTGAGCTCATGATGAAAGAAATCGTAAGGCAATCTCTCTGTCCCAAATTCCTCTTCAAAGAGAGCAGCAAAAAGCTCACAGAGGTCCCCCCACAATGTAACCTGTGAGATGCAAGACACCTCACATGTTGTGGTGATCTCCAATGACAGCATGAATTCATGTTTCAAAATCATTTGAAGTCTTCTAATCTTCTGTTACATTTGTTTAAGTCTTATAGCTCTACAAACATAATCTGTGCTAAACCCTGTTGTTGGCCATTGTCAAATGTTTGGTGCCTGGTTTGTATTGGCCAAACCAAGGTCTTGTGCCCAATGTACACTGAGGTGATATGAACTGAAATGTTGGTGTTCTGAGCAGAGAAAAGTTTATTGCACGGGCCAAGCAAGGAGTAAGGATGCTCGTGCTCAGAAGTCTGGAACTCCCCAGTGGATTTCAGGGGAGGTGTTTTAAAGGCAGAATAGGGGAGAGAATGGAGAGTACTTGATTTGGCTCATGCACTATTCTCTGCTTGATGTTGAGGAGCAGGGTAATGCAACAGGGGTTATCATCATAAATCCTTAAGTTCCAGTTAATCATGGTCATGCAGTTAACTTCTTCCACCTGGTGGACTTTTCAGCATCTGCAAAACAACTCGGGAATGTGCACCAAACATATTATCTGTAGCCTTCTGGGAGGAGCTAAAGATTCTGTGACGGCAGTATGGCTAATCTTTTGATAACGTTTTGTTTTTTTAATTATGTGTTCACATTTTTCCAGTCATTAACTCTTGAGCCAGACTTTTGTGATTCAGATGAGGCCTGGGAGACTAAAAATTTTCTACCAACAGGAGACAGGCAGAGGGCATGGGGTTTGGGTAGGATCTATCCAAGGAAGGCCCCACTGGGTTCTGCTTCATTACAGTTGGAGAAGTTTCCAGAGCGCCCTTGTTTGGTCTTGATGAGAGCAGAGGGCCCAGAGAGAAGGCTGCTATCTCCTTCTGCCAGCTTTCTCCAGGTTTCCTCTGCAGCATGGGGAGCCTCTGAGCAGCAGAGATGGGCGGGGCTGAGCCTCCCATCTCCACCTTCTGGGTGAGTGCCTGGGCTCAGAACAGGAACTTCCGCAGAGTTGACGGCCAGGTGCGCTCCTAGGAGCTGGGCTGGTTGTGCCTCACAGTCAGCCTGCTGCCTGTAACAAAGAGCTGATAACTTTGCCTCCCACCTGCTTGAGGCTTCCGGAAGCGTCTACCTGGGTGTTTCCTGGTCCTGCAGCCCCACACGTGGCACGCTGCATCCGTCCTATGCCTGTGGCAGCACCTGCACAGAGCGGGTGCCTCAGAGGTGGACCCTGGAGGCTGCTCAGTCTTGGGAGGCGGACCTGGTGCACAAAGGGTCCTCCACTGTCAGAAGCAGGTGTTCTCAGGCTCCGGCCCAGTGGACCTGTGAGGCGGCCAGAATCCAGCATCCCCACCAGAGCCTCCAGGAGCAGCAGGAGCCCCACGGCCGCCTGAGCAGGAAGACCCCGGTCTGTGTCCGCCTTGGCCAGCAAGATGCCGCCTGTGTCCGCGGAGGTGAAGACCAGCCCGCTGCAGAAGGCGAACTTCTGCTCCCGCCTGTTTGTCTGGTGAGTGCCCTGTCTGAGCTGTGACATTCCACCGCAGGCGCAACACTGTCGGCTTCTGTTGGGGATCAAGGGACAAAGCGAGGGAGCAGTGCCTGGGAGCCTGGGGCCGGTGAGGTTGGGAGGGGTACCAAGGGACCTGGTGTCAGGGGAACTGAGTGGTCTGCCTTGCTGCTCTCCGCCCAGCCAGCCCCAGAGCCTGAGAGCTGATGCAGCAGGAGCAGAAGGCAAGGAGGTTGCTCAGGGAGAGTCACTGCCCAGCAGGAGAAGGGACTGGGCTCCCTACTCTCCACCTTATCCAGTGGCCTCAGAACCACTCAGGAATTCGCTGTCAGTTCTGAAATAAGCTGCAACTCCCCCCACCTCCACCACCAAGCAAGCAGCTTATGAACAATTTTCTTTATCTATTTAGTGCCCTGCATCTTTGCCATCTTCCAATAATGTCCCCACCTTTTCCCATGTTCCTTAGGTGAATATCTGAGTTCCAACTGCCCTGGGCTCCCTCTCTCCCCCTGTCTATGACCATGTCTTTCTTTCTGCCCCTCCTTCACTCCCTGTGTGGTCCTGTATGTCCTGGTACCCAGTTTTGGCCAATTTCATGTGTGTACAAAACGCTACTGTTTTTTATGAAATGAATGGGGCATTATTCTGGAACATGTGTTCCTTTTGCCTGGGACACGGCCAGGAGTACAGTATGTATTTGACCACAGCACCTGGCCCTGTTGTGAATATCTATCTCCACTTCTACCTTTGAGAACCAAACCCTGGGGATGGAGTTCCTGAAACCTGTGGGGTCTTATCCAGATCTCTATCCTTCAGAGAAGCAGTGCATGGTCTTGATGCAGGTGGTCCTGCCCAGGAGTCCTTTGGTCCTGAAACCACTGACAGGTCCATGAGCTGGGAGGAAACACAGAGATGAAAAGCACTGCAGAGAGCTGAAGCTCTTAACTGAAGTCTTCATCTAATAGCTGGGAATATAGATATGCAGGCCTGAACCTTTGGATTTTAATCACACTTGGGTGATTATTAGGTCCTTTGTTTCTGGACCCTATCCCATTTATCTTTTCCACAAATTCTGATACTTCTTTTGTTGGACAGTCTAGGGGATCCCCAGGGGAATGGCAGCTCCTCTGCTTGCTTGGATGGTGGTGTATTCAGTGCATGTAGCTACATCCCTTGGCTATTTGATCGCCCTTTAGGAAAGAGGGGCCTAGAAGAAGGAATATGTGTGTGGTTACCATAAATAATAGCAAAGTAGACAACTGTCTCCTTAACATCAAGTAGGACAAGAAACTCTCAAAGCACATTCTGTTTGTTGACTTTGAAAATGTATGTGCATAGAAATGGAAGGTGAAGACTTCCATTTTCATTGGCACCCATTTCCAGCTTTTCTGCTGGGGAGGAAGGAGCTATTACCTCTTATNGAGAGCTGATGCAGCAGGAGCAGAAGGCAAGGAGGTTGCTCAGGGAGAGTCACTGCCCAGCAGGAGAAGGGACTGGGCTCCCTACTCTCCACCTTATCCAGTGGCCTCAGAACCACTCAGGAATTCGCTGTCAGTTCTGAAATAAGCTGCAACTCCCCCCACCTCCACCACCAAGCAAGCAGCTTATGAACAATTTTCTTTATCTATTTAGTGCCCTGCATCTTTGCCATCTTCCAATAATGTCCCCACCTTTTCCCATGTTCCTTAGGTGAATATCTGAGTTCCAACTGCCCTGGGCTCCCTCCCTCCCCCGTCTATAACCATGTCTTTCTTTCTGCCCCTCCTTCACTCCCTGTGTGGTCCTGTATGTCCTGGTACCCAGTTTTGGCCAATTTCATGTGTGTACAAAACGCTACTGTTTTTTATGAAATGAATGGGGCATTATTCTGGAACATGTGTTCCTTTTGCCTGGGACACGGCCAGGAGTACAGTATGTATTTGACCACAGCACCTGGCCCTGTTGTGAATATCTATCTCCACTTCTACCTTTGAGAACCAAACCCTGGGGATGGAGTTCCTGAAACCTGTGGGGTCTTATCCAGATCTCTATTCTTCAGAGAAGCAGTGCATGGTCTTGATGCAGGTGGTCCTGCCCAGGAGTCCTTTGGTCCTGAAACCACTGACAGGTCCATGAGCTGGGAGGAAACACAGAGATGAAAAGCACTGCAGAGAGCTAAAGCTCTTAATTGAAGTTTTCATCTAATAGCTGAGACTACAGATATGCAGGCCTGAACCTTTGGATTTTAATCACACTTGGGTGATTATTAGGTCCTTTGTTTCTGGACCCTAACCCATTTATCTTTTCCACAAATTCTGATACTTCTTTTGTTGGACAGTCTAGGGGATCCCCAGGGGGATGGCAGCTCCTCTGCTTGCTTGGATGGTGGTGTATTCAGTGCATGTAGCTACATCCCTTGGCTATTTGATCGCCCTTTAGGAAAGAGGGGCCTAGAAGAAGGAATATGTGTGTGGTTACCATAAATAATAGCAAAGTAGACAACTGTCTCCTTAACATCAAGTAGGACAAGAAACTCTCAAAGCACATTCTGTTTGTTGACTTTGAAAATGTATGTGCATAGAAATAGAAGGTGAAGACTTCCATTTTCATTGGCACCCATTTCCAGCTTTTCTGCTGGGGAGGAAGGAGCTATTACCTCTTATTTCATGCTTGAAGACTCTGAAGCATAGAGGTTGAGTAGTTGCCTACCATCACACAGCTAGTAAGTGGTAGAATGGGCTCTCAAACCAGGAAGTCTGGTTCTGGGGTCTGTGTTTCTTGTGTATGTAACTGCTGTGCTTGCCATAGAATTGGTTGCCTGGACTTGTTCCAGGGTCCTGGCCCAGACTGAGACCCCTTATCATGAAGGGGAGGTTCTTTCTCCACTCAGATTCCCACAACCAACAAGTAAACTGGTGGTGTGACTGCTAGAGCACAAGCTTTGCTCAATGACCAAAGAATGAGAAATGGAGACTTAGTTTGCAAGTCAACCTCTCAGCCCAACTGGGTATACAGGAGGGTTGAAGTAAAAGGAAGGGAATCAGGTTAAGAGAGGGAGGAATATTCATGGCTTACCCAATAACGTGGTGTGATTTGGACCTGAAATTAAGGCAGCACTCCTTTCCAGTCCTTGTATGAGCTCTTGGCTTTGTTGTCATAGTCACTGTCAACTGTAGTGGTCTGGTTGGTGTGTCATTTATCATGCTCATATATTACAGTGGATTCATAATGAGGCTCTGTGTCTATTAGAGGTTAGGTCTTCTGCCATTTGGGTCCTACCTAGTTCTAGTCAGTTTTTATTTTTTTCTTTCCTTTTATGAATGAGCCTGAAACTCAGATAAGAGAGGTTGGTTTTCATTTGAGGGAGGGCCAGGAATATATTTCTGGGGCATCAGCCTTATCTTTTTACTGCTCCTTATTACTGAAGGGGCAAAGGTTCATCTTCTGATCCTGCTACCTGCTAAGTGCAGGCATTGTCACATGTTGGATTCAGTTCAGTTCAGTTGCTCAAAATGTCTGACTCTTTGTGATCCCATGGACTGCAGCACACCAGGTTTCCTTGTCCATTGTGAACTCCTGGAGCTTGCTCAGACTCATGTCCATCGAGTTGGTGATGCCATCCAACCATCTCATCCTCTGTCATCCCCTTCTCCTCCCGCCTTCAATCTTTCCCAGCATCAGGGTCTTATCCAATGAGTCAGTTCTTCACATGAGGGGGCCAAAGAATTGAGTTTCAATCTCAGCATCAGTCCTTCCAATGAATATGCAGGAAAGATTTTCTTTAGGATTGACTGGTAGGATCTCCTGGCAGACCAAGGGACTCTTAAGAGTCTTCTCCAACACCACAGTTCAAAAGCATCAGTTCTTTGGTGCTCAGTTTTCTTTATAGTCCAAACCTCACATCCATACATGACTACTGGAAAAGCCATAGCTTTGACTAGACAGACCTTTGTCAGCAGAGTAATGGCTCTGCTTTTTAATATGCTGTCTAGGTTGGCCATAACTTTTCTCCCAAGGAGCAAGCGTCTTTTAATTCATGGCTGCAGTCACCATCTGCAGTCATTTTGGAGCCTCCAAAATAAAGTCTGTCACTGTTTCCATTGTTTCCCCATCAATTTGCCATGAAGTGATGGTACCGGATGCCATGATCTTCATCTTTTGAATGGTAAGTTTTATGCCAGCTTTTTACACTCTCCTCTTTCACCTTCCTCAAGAGGCTCTTTAGCTCCTCTTTGCTTTCTGCCATCAGCTCAGTCAGTCAGTTCAGTCACTCAGTCATGCCCAACTCTTTGCGACCCCAGGAACTGCAGCACACCAGGCCTCCCTGTCCGTCACCAACTCCCGGAGTTTACCCAAACTCATGTCCATTGAGTTGGTGATGCCATCTATCCATCTCATCCTCTGTCATCCCCTTCTTCTCCTGCCTTCAATCTTTCCCAATGTCAGGGTCTTTTCAGATGAGTAAGCTCTTTGTATCAGGTGGCCAAAATATTGGAGTTTCAGCTTCTACATCAGTCCTCCAATGAACACCCAGGACTGATTTTCTTTAGGATGGACTGGTTGGATCTTCTTACAGTCCAAGGACTCTCAAGAGTCTTCTCCAACACCACAGTTCAAAAGCATCAGTTCTGCACTCAGCTTTCTTTATAGTCCAACTCTCAGCTCCATACATGACTACTGGAAAAACCATAGCCTTGTCGAGATGGACCTTTGTTGACAAAGTAATGTCTCTGCTTTTGAATATGCTATCAAGGTTGGTCATAATTTTCCTTCCAAGGAGTAAGCGTCTTTCAATTTCATGGCTGCAATTACCATCTGCAGTGATTTTGGAGCCCCCCACAATAAAGTCAGCCACTGTTTCCACTGTTTCCCCATCTATTTGTCATGAAGTGATGGGACTGGATGCCATGATCTTAGTTTTTTGAATGTTGAGCTTTAAGCCAACTTTTTCACTCTCCTCTTTCACTTTCATCAAGAGGCACTTTAGTTCTTCTTCACTTTCTGCCATAAGGGTGGTGTCATCTGCATATCTGAGGTTATTGAAATTTCTCCTGGCAATCTTGATACCAGCTTGTGCTTCATCCAGCCCAGCCTTTCTCATGATGTTCTCTGCATAGAAGTTAAATAAGCAGGGTGACAACATACAGCCTTGACGTACTCCTTTTCCTGTTTGGAACCAGTCTGCTGTTCCATGTGCAGTACTAACTGTTGGTTCCTGACCTGCATACAGATTTCTCAAGAGGCAGGTCAGGTGGTCTGGTATTCCCATCTCTTGAAGAATTTTCCACAATTTACTGTGATCCACACAGTCAAAGGCTTTGGTATAGTCAATAAAGCAGCAATAGATGTTTTTCTGAAACTCTGTAACCTTGCCTTATTCTCCCAATTTGGAACCAGTCTCTTTTTCCATGTCCAGTTTTAACTGTTGCTTTTTGACCTGCATACAAATTTCTTAGGAGGCAGGTCAAATTTTCTAGTATTCCTGTCTCTTGAGGAATTTTCCACAGTTTGTGGTGATTCACACAATCAAAGGCTTAGCATTAGTCAATAAATCAGAAGTAGACATTTTTCTGTAATTCTCTGGCTTTTTCTGTGATCCAACAGATGTTGGCAATTTGATTCTGGTTCCTCTGCCTTTTCTAAATCCAGCTTTAACATCTGGAACTTCATGGTTCATGGTACTATTGGATAATTTTGAGCATTACTTTGCTAGCGTGTGAGATGAATGCAATCGTGTGGTACTTTAAACATTCTTTGGCATTGCCTTTCTTTGGGATTGATGAAAACTGAACTTTTCCAGTCCTGTGGCCACTGCTGAGTTTTCCACATTTGCTGGCATATTGAATGTACCAATTTAACAGCATCATCTTTTAGGATTTGAAATACCTCAACTGGAATTCTATCACCTCCACTACCTTTGTCCGTAGTGATGCGTCCCAAGGGCTTACTTGCCCTCACATTCCAGAATGTCTGGCTGTTGTCCACTGATCATACCACCGTTGTTATCTGGGTCATGAAGATCTGTTTTGTATAGTTCTTCTGTGTATTCTTGCCACCTCTTCTTAATATCTTCTGCTTCTATTATGTTCATATCATTTCTGTCCTTTATTGTGTCCATCTTTGCATGAAATTTTCCCTTAGTTTCACTAATTTTCTTAAAGAGATCTCTAGTATTTCCCATTCTAATATTTTCCTATTTCTTTGCCTTGATCACTAGGAAGGCTTTCGTATCTCTCCTTGCTATTCTTTGGAACTCTGCATTCAGATGGGTATATCTGTGCTTTTCTCCTTTGCCTTTCTCTTGTCTTCTTTTCTCAGCTATTTGTAAGGCCTCCTCAGACAACAATTTTGCCTTTTTGCATTTTTCTTGGGGATGGTCTTGATCACTGCCTCCTATACAATGTCACTAATCTCTGTCCATAGTCCTTTAGGCACTCTGTCTATCAGATATAATCCCTTGAATCTATTGTCACTTCCACTCTATAATCATAAGGGATTTGATTTAGGTCATATCTAAACGGTCTAGTGGCTTTCCCTACTTTCTTCGATTTAAGACTGAATTTTTCACTAAGGAGTTCATGATCTGAGCCACAGTCAGCTCCTGGTCTTGTTTTTGCTGACTGTATAGAGTGTCTCCATCTTCAGCTGCAAAGAATATAATCAATCTGATTTTGGTGTTGACCATCTGATGATGTTTATGTTTAGTCTTTTCTTGTTTTGTTGGGAGAGGGTGTTTGCTATGACCAGTACGTTCTCTTGGCAAAACTCTGTTTGCTTTTGCTCTGCTTCATTTTGTACTCCAAGGTCAAATTCACCTGTTATTCCGGGTATCTCTTGACTTCCTAGTTTTGCATTTCAGTCCCCATGATGAAAAGGATATCTTTTTTGGGGTGATATCCTATCTAGAACTAAGGTTCTAGAAGGTCTTGTAGGTCTTCATAGAACCATTCAACTTCAGCTTCTTTGGCATTACTGGTTGGGACATAGACTTGGATTACCATGATGTTGAATAGTTTGCATCGGAAATGAACAGAGAGCATTTTGTCATTTTTGAGATTGCACCCAAGTACTGCATTTTGGACTCTTTTGTTGACTATGATGGCTACTCCATTTCTTCTAAGGGATTCTTGCCCACAGTAGTAGATATAATGGATATCTGAGTTAAATTTGCCCACTTCACCCCATTTTAGTTCATTGATTCCTAAAATATGGATGTTCCCTCTTGGTATCGCCTGTTTGACCATTTCCAATTTACCTTGATTCATGGACCTAACATTCCATGTCCCTATGCAATATTGTTCTTACAGTATTGAACTTTATTTCCATCACCAGTCACATCCACAACTGGGTGTTGTTTTTGCTTTGAGTTAGAGGAGCAGATTTCTCCTGATTCACTAAAATGAATCTGATTGTTATCAGGCTAGAGTCACAATTGCTCATAGCCTTGGGTAAAGACCATCTGCCACTTGATTGTCTCAGTTCTCTAAGAGATAAAACTAATAAGTCAATTGAGGAATCATGGACCAAACAGTAAGAGAAGGAGAGTAACTGTAAGGTGTTCTAAGAATGACCTTAGAAGCCCAGAGAAGCTGGGGAACCTTCTTTTGTTCCTGTCACAAATTTGTTCAGCCAGGCCCTTCTTGTTTTGAGTATTTGGCCAAGTGACAGTCTCTCTATTAAAGAAAAAAAATGTATTGGGGTATAGTTGATTTACAGTGTTGTGTTAGTTTCAGGAGTACAGCAAAGCA
Organism: Capra ibex; assembly: GCA_006410555.1. Lineage (NCBI taxonomy): Eukaryota > Metazoa > Chordata > Mammalia > Artiodactyla > Bovidae > Capra > Capra ibex. Next base: position 3,877 of record SJYO01017659.1, on the reverse strand, counting down.
AATCAATAGACATATATCCACTATTTTTAAAAGGTTCTTTTCTTTAAAAAAGATAAAGGCTATTACAGGGTATTGAGTAGAGTTTCCTCTGCTATACAGTAGGTTCTTATTAGTTATCTATTTTATATATACTTCCTTGGTGGCTCAGACTGTAAAGAATCTGCCTGCAGTGCAGGAGACCTGGGTTAGATCCCTGGGTTGGGAAGATCCACTGGAGGAGGGCATGGCTACCCAACTCAGGGATTCTTGCCTGGAGAATCCCCATGGGCAGAGGAGCCTGGCGGGCTGCAGTTCATGGGGTTGCAAAGAGTTGGATACGTATATAGTAGTTTATGTATGTCAATCCCAGTCTCCCAGTTTGTCCCTTCCTCCCTGCCCCCCTGGAAACCATAAGTTCATTTTCTACATCTGTAACTCTATTTCTCTTTGGTAGATAAGTTCATTTGTTCTCCTTTTTAAGATTCCATGTATAAGTGATACCACAAGATATATTTGTCTTTGTCTGCAAGCGATTTTCTCTGGCAGTTGGGATGTGCTCTCTTCTATCTGACCAGTAGTGTTAACATAAAAACAGCAGGAAATGGTTGCTGGGGCATAAATTCCCCCTTGATCAGCCAGCAGGTAGTCAAGAGCTTTGTAGGTCAAGTGTCATGTGGGCCAGAGGGTCTAGTGAAGATTTTGTCATTCTAAGGTTAGATCTGGGTTCTCTACTTACCTAGGCCAGTCTCTGACTTTTTTTAATTTATTTTTTTTTTTATGCTTAGGTTATTATAAGTTCTTTCTCATGCTAGGCTCACCGGGGATCTTACAAGAGTGACAACTGCTATTACCAGTCCAGCTCCCCTCTTGACTAGATGAATGGCCCCTTTGATTCACAGGTTGTGTGAGTGTAATTAAAATCTGAATGTAACCTTGATCTGGGTGTGAACAACCTATAGCCGAGTGTCCCCTGGTAGTTTTCTTGGAGACACTTGATGGCCCAACATGGGTGGCACTTGCCACAGGGACCTCGAGGAACAAACATCCCTCAGGGGCACACACACTGTCTTTGAATTTTACTGAGTCTTGTTTAGGCTCATGATGGTGCCCTTCCATCCAGGGTACTTGCACATGGCCAGGCCCCTCCATATTTGGTATGATCCTGTCCCCAGAGCCCTTAAGCATGGTAACTATCTAGAGTTGGCCATGCCTGTAGGTGGACGGCTCATAGTGAACGGTTGGTTGGACCCCCAGAAAATAGGGATTTGACTAACACACAGGCCTTTGCAGGGGTGTGGTGGCAGTGGGCAACCTTGATATCCCTGGGCAGAAGCCTGGGCGTGGAGGAATTAAACTGTAGTTTGGTGATGCTGTCAGCTGTTAGTGTAGTTCCCTGAAAGTCTGGTGGGCTGTATTTATTCCCCGACTGAGGCTGATGGTGAGAGATCCAACAGTCAGTAAAACTTCAGCCCTTTTGGATGTTTGAATGAAACTGGAGCCGATTATACAGAGTGAAGTAAGCCAGAAAGAAAAACACCAATACAGTATACTAACACATATGTATGGAATTTAGGAAGATGGCAATGACGACCCTGTATGCAAGACAGGAAAAAAGACACAGATGTGTATAACGGACTTTTGGACTCAGAGGGAGAGGGAGAGGGTGGGATGATTTGGGAGAATGGCATTCTAACATGTATACTATCATGTAAGAATTGAATCGCCAGTCTATGTCTGACGCAGGATACGGCATGCTTGGGGCTGGTGCGTGGGGATGACCCAGAGAGATGTTATGGGGAGGGAGGTGGGAGGGGGGGTTCATGTTTGGGAACGCGTGTAAGAATTAAATATTTTAAAATTTAAAAAATAAAAAACTAAAAAAAAAAAAAAAAGACAAAAAAAAAAAATAAAATAAATGAATCTGCCAGGGAGTGATACCGAGGAAGACCATAAGAAGAATCAGCTGCATTTTAGTTGGGAAGATGTTACTTATCTTGAGGTTGTCTTCAGAAGATTAGGGTCAGAATGAGGCTCACATGAGTGTTCTGGCTGAGGGGAGTCTCAGAGGAGTGTAAGGAATTCAGGGTCCAGAGCCTGTTAGACTCAGAGTGTTGTGTCCATAAGATAATTCCTGTAAAAACTCCTCTGTATTGACAATTGATCTGAGGAGATCTTGAGACCTCAAGGTTGCAACTGCTTTGACTATGACTGGTGCTAAGACACTTCAGTCATGTCCGACTGCAACCCCATGGACTGTAGCCCACCAGGCTGCCCTGTCCATGGGATTTTCCAGGTTGGAACACTGAAGTGGGTTGCCATTTCCTTCTCCAGGGGATCTTCCCAACCTGTGGATCGAACCAGCATCTCTTACATCTCCTGCTTTAGCAGACAGGTTCTTTATCAGTAACCCATGTAGGTATCCTTCAATCTGATACATTTCAGGAGATTTAAGTCCTCAGTAATACAGGAACATATCTTCAGCCTTACCCACAATGGCCATTCAGCTCTGTTCTGCATGCCTGAACCACTGTTACTTTATTTTGATTTCTAAACATATTTTTTCATTAATAATTAAAGCAGATGTACAATGAATGTTCAGTAGGCCACAAACAGGCTGCTTTAATTAAGTTATGTAATATATAAGCCAGCATGACTTTCCTATACCTAGAATGTATGTGTGTTTCTAAGCATATATCTAATTTCCCCTGTGTCTTTATATATTAAAAATGTAGATTTTTCTTTTCTTTTTTTAACAATGTCCATGAATGTAGATTTCTAATTAGAGATGTGTAATTTAGATATATGTTACTCTCCTTTTAATTTTTAACAGGTGGCTAAACCCCTTGTTTAAAATTGGTCACAAACGGAAATTAGAACCAGATGATATGTACTCGGTGCTTCCGGAAGATCGCTCCCAGCATCTTGGAGAAGAGCTGCAAGGGTGAGCACAGGCAGCAAGGAGGAGGCGAGGGAGACTGAGAATTTCCACGTGTGGCTAAAGGTGCACGTGTGTGTGGGGGGCTTTGCTTCCTCTGGGTTCTCCTGAGGCTCCTCCCCTGACACTGCACACTCACCCCCTCAGGTCGACCCCGGGCTTAGCCCACTTTGGAGGCTGGGGAAGCCCGTGTTCCCTGTGCATCTGAGGACATGGAGGGAGCATGCAGCCATGGCCCTGGAGGCCGAGCTCTGTCCCTGGAGGTGGGGTCCCTGGAAGAGGGAATCTGCCCTCCTGAACTGCTCATGACCTGTGAGTCCAGCAAATCTAGGCAGGAACTTGTTTCTAGAATCTTGAACTATTCCCTCCAGGCCTGTTTCTCTGGAGCTTCAGAGTCTGCACCGCTCATCTTTCAGGAGCCCTGTGAGCAGGTAGCCGGCATCTACGGGGCAGCCACAGAGCGCCCTGTAGCACAGGCTCATCTTCCACTCTGCCCTCCCCTGTTTTCCCTTTGGTGGACACGCTGTTCTTTACTGTGCTTTGTTTTGTATCACAGGTACTGGGATCAAGAAGTTAAGAGAGCCCAGAAGGACACACAGGAGCCTTCCTTAATGAAAGCAATCGTAAAGTGTTACTGGAAATCCTATTTAATTTGGGGAATGTTTACATTTCTTGAGGTAAAAGATTTTCATACTGTGCACTGCTTTTTGGTACTGAGGTGGGTGGGACCAGTGGGGAGAGAGGCCAGTAGTCTAAGGTCTGAGGATAAACCGTCATGGAAACATGATAGAGCTCAGAGGTTGTATCTATCTTTAGAATGGCAAAGACTGGACTCCAGGGGTACCATTTTTCAACTGATTCAACAGTACTGTGAAAGGATGGCCTTGAAATAAAAGACATTTTATATTATGTTAGAAACTTCCTGGTGTTCAGTATAAATGCTGACTGATCTTTGACCAAAAG
>SJYO01017644.1:0-40000 GCA_006410555.1 Capra ibex | reverse complement strand
TCGAAACTCACTCTTTAATGAAAAAACTTAAGTGTCTTGGGTAGTACGGAATGGGTGATTTACGCCACATTCACTGTAGTCACACCAGTGACTTCTCGGTGTGATTTTGGTGTAAGACACGTAAGCACTCTCGACCTCTTCCTCTCCTTTCTACCGCTCACACTCACCCCCTCCCCTCCTCCATGTTTGGGTTGGGAAGAATTTCTAGGATGAAAGATTATGGGTGTCGGGGAATTTTTCGATAGAGTAGACCCAGATGAAATGGGGGGCTATAGTCGTTTGTGGGTGTCACTCCTCCGACTTTTCGTTTCGTTGATAGACTACCCGGAGAGGACACAAGACTATTAATCGTTTCACGACTGACTCCGCACAAAGAGAGTTTCCTCACGGTTCGTAGAGACGTGGTAAGTCAGCACTACATTTAGTCCTTTTAGTTCTGGGACAAGATTCTGAAGTCACATCGACTTAGTCGACGATGTAGCCTACTTCGTTTTCGGACGGTACCTGATCGATTAACAGATGAGACACAGGTGACTACCTAAGATCGCTCTAAATTAGTATGGAACACGAAGACCGAGTCGTGAGTTCAACGAGTCCTTTGCGGTCAGGAACCTGATTACCTTAAGTGTTAGAATGGTCCTGTTTCACAAATAAATATTATTTTTCTCTTTAAAAGATTATTTCTCTCCGTCTACAATTGGTAGAACTAAGTAAAGTTTACACGAACCTGATTAAGTTGTTCGAAGTTTACCTCCTAGTCTCCCGTTCGGGACAAAACGAATATGGGAAGTCCCAGTGTAATTTAGGTACAACACAAAAGACGTTCTAATCTTTGTCTGTCGATTTACTTGAGTTGTCGAGACTCTACGTTGAAAAGACGGAACTTATCTTTTAGGGTGTCAAACCAAAAGTACGAATACTCCTTCTCAAGAATAAATACGATTTGTCAGAAAATAAGTTTTAGAGTCTACACCGACCGAATCTACGACTAATAAGTTGTAAGAGTAATAAGTGATAAATAAGTAGTGACTCACGGATCACTATAGTTTCATGTATTTTAAGTTCCCTAAAAAATTCTCTTTGTAAGTATTAAAGAATTGTTATTTTTACATGTAAAGAGCTTGTCTTTTCTGTCACTATGTACTCATTCTGAGGGAACTCAGGTCCTCTCCGACGAATTAAGAAACTCTTCAAATAAGAACGGAGTTCATTTTATTTTGATGATTTATAATTCGGTGTTACGGCTAGTGGACTAGTTGTTTAACGGAATCACGTTTACTCTCCGAGTGTATGAAACTGAAATGGTAAAAAGTGACTTCAGAAAGTGATTTGGACTGGTGTCGACAGGAACTCCGGTCTACAACCGACATTTTAAGTCACTTAAATTATATGGTACGTTGGAGGGACGGAAAAATCTGTCCGACTTCGGATGTCGCAGACACACATAATCGAAATGTATCGAGGTCAGCGACACGACTCTACCGATAATAGGAGCACACCAAACCGGTACAGAGTCTAACGGGGATTCGGACACGTGTTAATGAGGTAAATCTTGGAAGACGAAGAGAAACTCACTTCCTTGGAGTGTTTATGTGAACTCTGACCGGTAACGATTTTCATAAACCTACTTCAGTTTTTGGAAGGGAAAAATAGTAACAAGTCGACGGGTGCGGGTCACGTAACACCGGAGTAGTTTACGTAAAAGGACCTCCCAACGTCCTGGTCCCGAAACGTGCGGAGTGTCCTCTCGCTCACGGCTCAACAGCCCCAGGAAGTGAGGACGGAACCGGTCATGTAAAAGACCAGACAATTAATCTCTGAGTCCTGACGTTTGCGGACAGACATTGAGGAGTCCCGCTTAAGTGTTTCGGACCCCTCGTCACTACGTTACCTTTCTCATGTCCCAAAGTCTTAACCTTTCTGGGTCCGAATTTAGTTCGTTGTGGTAACTTAAGGGACTTACGGGCAAGTAAGGTCGGATTCGGGATGAGGAGGGCTAAATTTCGTTAGTAAAAGTTCGGTCCAAGTCCTGACGAAGTCCCAGACGTTTACAAACTTACCGAAAAATTTCTCGTGTAATTTTCGAAAATTATTTTAACTCGAATTTTTTTCGTGTATACGAGTCTACGCAATGCATGGTTTTACACCAAAAGGGATTTGACGGGGTAATAAGAATAACTAACGGGAATGTTTACACTTTAATATTTAATCTGAAACTGAGTATTTCAAGAAGAAAGTAGATATAATATACAACCTTAGAGTTCATTACAAAGTACACTTTTTTTCTTTCCCGGAGGTAGCAAGTTTTGCAAAGTTTTTGTGGTGTAGGGTCACACTCAAGTCGTAAAGATTTTACTAGAAAGAGAGGACCCCTTAAGTCACAACGGGTAGTTGGGTACTTTACAACACCAAATTCCGCGAATTGAAGGTCTAGAGAGAAATATTAAGGAAAACTCCAAACTTTTTACTGTTCCTACACCCGTCCAAACCACTTCGTGTAGGAGACACGACGGTTTCTCCGAGGTGGGTTTACTCCCGAGGCACCTTCAGTTAGGTCACCTCCCGCACCGATTGCCGGATCCTCCCCGACTCGGAACGTATCTCTCTTGGCTTGATCGTTTCCACCTTCTATCGTTCTGTAAACCCTCAGCTTCCAACAAGACACACTTGCCTGTATGTCTTTTCATCCAGAATTCGTTTGCTACGTCAGAACATGCGACGTGTCTACACAAACTTAAAATAGGTCCTTCTTGAACGATTCGTTACCCTTAGAAAAACAAACAAACAAACAAACAAAACCCATTTCTTTCTACAAACCTCTGAAGACGTATATAGAAGACATAAAAGGGTTACCAACAAATACAGAGAAGGAAAAAAAGACGAGTCTTCAAATTTAAGACGTCTAAAAAAAAAAAAAACGCCCCCTGCCCTAGTTTATCCAATTTATCTCACCAAATCCAAAATAGATCAGGAACAGTGAAGGTTCACACGGAAACCGGTTCGGGAATTTGTAGACTTAACTCAAAGCATCCAGACCATGGGTGGGAGATTTCGTATAAACTCGAGTGACATTTCCTTTTGGAGTAAACGTGTACAAGAAAGAAGGTTTTGTGAGAAGACTGAGGAGAAGTGTTTCATTTGAAAAGAACTAGAATCGGTCTACACGAAAGAGGTCCCTGTGGTAAGAGTCTACGAGTCCGACCTAGGTCTGGTGTCAGGTTGTCGTGGGTTTTGATCGGATTTCGACACCAGTGAAAATATGACTAAACACTAAAATTTATTTAACAGTATCTCCATATAGAAGACCCAAGAATGTATGAACTCTTTGAGGTAGTTTATAAAAGTATTTTAGTGATGGATTATTTTATTTTACTATAACAGTACTTCTTTAAACTCCAACAAAACTTTAAAAGTGGTAAAAATCTCGAGCTAAGGATACGAATCTAATGAACTTCTTGATTAAAAATCTTGCAAACCCCTTTATATCAAATGTATGTTATTTGCCATGTATAAATATCACATGTTAAACTACAAAATTTTGTCCTCAGGGGTTGGGGACCTAGTGTCTGACCATGGGGAGGAACCGGACAATCCTTGATCCGGTGTGTCGTCCTCCACTCACCGTCCCCACGTTCGGTTCGAAGTAGACATAAAGATAGACGAGGGGTATCGAACGTAATGACGGACTCGAGACGGAGGACTCGAGTCTAGTCATCACCGTAGTCTAAGGGTACCCTCGAGTTTGGGATGACACTTGACACACACGTTCCCTAGATCCAACACACGAGGAATACTCTTAGTAGGGGTTTGATAGAGGAGGGTGGTACCACGGCTTTTCTAATACTTTTTTAACAGAAAGTACTTTGGTCAGGGACCATGGTTTTTTCGACCTCTTGGTGATAAAATTTTTACGTGTAATGAAACTTTATTAGTGGTATTAGTTCTAGTATGTAAGTAGTGGGGGTTTACACACGAACACGGGGAAAAATTGACGAAGTAGTACGGGTGTAGAGGGGGAGGGGTCTTTTGGTGACGAGACGTTTAATAGACCGTTAAAGATCACAATATATATTCACATCAGTATGTCACACGTGACAAAAATCCAGACTGAAGAAAGTGACTCGTATTAATAAAACTCTAAGTAGGTACAACAACGTATATACTTAGTAACGACTAATCAGGTAACATACGAAAAGGGTTGTAAATAAATAGGTAAGTGGACAACTACCGTAAATATGACAAAGGTCTCAAAACCATAACGTTTATTTCGACGATACTTGAACACACACACACACACACACATGTAACCTTGAATTCTTTTACTCTTGAAGACGGGAGAGACTTTCTATAACGAATCTCTTATTTTTATATTTGGTGGGTGACCTTCTTTCATAAACGTTTGACGCATACATGTTTCCAGAACATAGTTTTTTTATACATATATCATATAGATTTTTAACTACTCTCATCTAGAATTTCTAAGAGTAGGGTTCTTTTTTTTAAACATTGATACACTCAACTACCTATGACTCATTTACATATCACCAGTGGAAACATAATATATACAGATAATTTAGTACAACATGTGGAATTTGATCATGTTCCAATATGTAGTTTATACAGAGTTATTTTGACATATTTTTCTTATATACTTCTTAAAAACTTTGTTATTATCTTTTGTTTTTTAAGTCGACTTTTTCTTTCTGTTTTTGAACCAATCTGTGTATTGGCTTCTTCAATGAACCTTTGTAACTTGTGTAACTTTTGTAAAACTCAGAACGAAGATTTGAAATAATCCGTCTGGGTCTCGTCGTAAATCAGATCTCCCTTAAAAAAAGAATACTAACTCTGTCATCTTGTGAGATGGCCTACCGGATGTTAAAAACTCCAAACGGTAGGGGAGAACCCTTGCCCTTGTTAAAGACCGAAACACACTTGGAGTCTTTGATAAAGGGGATTAGGAAAGTCACCAAGAGTCGAGGGAAGGAGACCACGTGACCAACGGGATGAGTCGATGTCTACCCTACCCCGTGGGACGTCTAGAGGTCTCGGCCAAGACCCGTCGAGAGAGGACAGGTCTTGAGACAGGACCCAGGAGACCCGTGGTCTACGGGTGGAGGTAGAGGAGTCGAGTCCCTTTAGGGAAACCTGACCGGACCCCAGTGGACAAGATGTGACGTCGGACTTTTAAGAGGGGTCCTTCTTTTTACCCCGTCACCATTCCGAGTTGAACAATGGTCAGAGGGTCCCTAGTGACACCAAACAACGGACCCTTAGATTACAGAATTTTGGAAACAAAGTATACCAACCAGATAAAAAATCACAGTTCTCCCTCTCATTTAGGTCAGGAACAATGAGAAACAACCGGTCTACCTTGAGACTCACTAATAAAAAAAAATACCGTCACCATGGATTGTCAATCACTGTGTCAATGACTGTCAACCAATTAGGAGTACTGTGGGGACACTCTACACATGTGAAACTCGGAGGTCTCTCATCGTGTCTGACGGTCCCTTCTGTCTACCATTGACCGCCTTCACACCAGACTTGAGACCCCCCCAGACTGAGGGTCGGGGTTTACGAAGTTTTGATGTGGTATGTCAAATAAAGACTTTACACTACAGAATTAGTCGTAAAGAGTGTATAGATTTAAGATCTCTACATAAAAAGACTTAACCTCATATAGAATAGGATACCTGTCAAAAAGGAATGTTAAACTTATATAGAAACTCAAAAAAATAAGTCAATGTAGACGGTAAATATATAACCTAATGAAACTTTGTTTATAAATACTTTGTTTATAGGAAAGTAAGTTTAACCCCTTACTGAGTGACTGTATAAAAGAGGTGGGCGGGGGATATTAAAACTAACACGGAGTACCGTACGTCCTAGAATCAAGGGATTGATCCCTATCTTGGGTACGCAGGACGTCACCTTCGTACCACACAATTGGTGGTCTGACGTTCCCTTCAGGGACATAAAAGAATGGTTCGTCATTATCAGTGTTAATCTACTACGACACAATACAACCCAAACGATTCATAATTTGTCTTTTTTTATGTCTGTAGTTGTTAAGACTCAACTTTTCCCTGAGTCTCGTTAACCTGTGATACTCTTCTTGATCCTTACAGAATTGATTAAATAGAGCCATATATAGAACTATTGCATAGGAAAAACATACGTGGTCTTGTTATACACTACATTTTGTTAGTTACGGATTCTAATTCACTCGAGGAAACCATTTATATTTTTAAGATTCTGTATTCTGTCGTAGTGCAGTATTACATTAACCGTCACAAAAAAAGGAAAAACTTACCATGTATTTGATTACCACACAGAATGTCAACTACCGTGGAAACTAAATTACTTTGCACCACGGTAGATAGAATTATAAAATAAAAAAATATAAACAGGAGACATGATTGAGAACATAGAGTTCGAAAATAATATTATTAATGTAAAGTCCGTGTCACAAGAGAAATAATATCAAAGATTACATACACAAAGATTATGACAGTAAAGTAAGGAACGAAATAACGAAATTGACGTTAGTGAAAAGGGGAGTTAAGTAAGATAACAGAAATGATAAGAAAAAAGACTCGAAAGAGAAACTTTTACTCAAAAATAATTCAAGATAGTACCATACCCTTAAAGAAAGTAAAGAAACCTGACTCAAGAACGGATATCTTAATTAAAGGGGTTTCTTAAAAGGGTGAAATAAAAAAAAGATGAATTCGAGGTCAGTTAAACAGGGTATAAATAGGTAAGGAAGTAAGACGTCACAGGACGGGACCGGACGGGACGTTGAAGACGAACAGTTTTAACGGTAGTTGGGAAGTCACAAATAGAGTTTATGTAGAAATTATTTCTACAATACCATAGTCCCTCTGGAAAGGGAGGAAGTTTGAGAGTATCGTGTAAAAGGCAGAGAATATCTAGGATGGTCTAAGGGGGAACTTCGAAGTTATACTTTCGTCAACACGTTGTCCAAAACCCTAAAACAAACAAACAAATGTCGTATAAGAGGTCAGTCTCCATCCACCGAACATGTATTATATAAGAGGTATTTATAACCAACTCAACTTGGTTTACCTCTATAAATTTAATATACCCTTTTGAGACAGTACACTTGTTAACTAAAAGACTTTACTAACGATTTTAGTAACTGTTTAATAATCCTATAAAGTTCTAGTACCAAGAGATGGAAATCCTGTATAGTCTTAGTGGACACATTGAAAACGGACAAAATTTATCGTCAGGAACATACTTTCAACGAGTCAGTACGGACTGAAAAATATTGGGGCACTTGACATTGGATGGTCCGAGGAGACAGGTACCTTAAGAGGTCCGTTCTTATGACCTCACCCATAGGTAAGGGAAGAGGTGTCCTAGAAAGGTGGGGTCCCTAGTTTGGACACAGAGAACGTAACGTTCGTCTAAGAAATAAATGGTAGACTCGGTGGTCCCTACGTTAGAAACCAACGTCGGTTTAGATAATTTTGATATTAGTAACTCTTACTCGGGGTCCTTTAACAAAACTTTTCGAGATTCCTCTAAAACGACAAGTGTTTTCTAATTTCATGACCAAAATTCTTCAGTTTACTACTACTTTATCAGAAGACTCAAGATAAATCTAAAACCCTACAAAGAACCTAGAGGATTATTATCCCGTACACAGGATTAATTTGTTTTACCACTTACACGTTCTTATTGGTTTTAGATAAAAGAGTCTTTACCTTTCTCTATCTTGTTTACTTTATACAATGATATTTGGTAACGAAGTGTCTAAGTTATATATACAACTAGATCTTTATTAGATAGGGACTGATATAAGAGAAGGGGACTTATATAGGGGTTCTTTGTCTCTTTATGTATTAATATAACACGGGTAGTATTATATCTGAGGATATATTTTTATATGTAGTTCTTATATGAATGTAGGAAAGTTCGTTCTTATTTTGTGAAAAAAAACACCGTCGAATTCGAAATAAATCGTATTTATCAGACCTTTGCACTAAAAGTCGTGCTGATAGTTTCGTACATGCCTGTTCAAACATTCTCTCGTAAATATATGGTGGGATCCATTCAGCAATTAGTCTATTACACGTGTCAAGCGATGACACATGACTCATTACGTCACAATTAGTAGGACTTCGTAATCTCAAGAATAATTCTTAATTACACAAATTCAATCACAGATATGTTTGAAGTCTCATCGGAGATCCCAGGGAAAGAAGGTCTTAAATCTTAGATTACACTTACGTGTTTACACCTATATTGACTTGAATAAATTTACTGTGACAACTACCTCAACTACCTTATTCATAAAAGTGGGGGTAACCGACATAAATGTCTAAACGTCCGTACAGAAACGTCTAGACTCTGATGATTACTTAAACGCGTTTGGTCCGTCGTCTTTAAGATGTTTAGTAGACATTTTCATGTCTGTGAACTTTACGGTTCGAAACCTTTTAGTTCTAATGGTTAAGACTCAAAATCTTTTCTCCTACTTAAACCTGAATTTATTGAGTATTAACGACACTACCGTAGTTCATGGTCTCGGGAACCTACACTTACACACCAAATGGAGACTCACCAGGTTTCAAATCGTCACAAGTGTATCCATCTCTTGAGGAGGACTCAATCGACTCAATTTTATTCTAAGGAGAGAGTCAGAATTGACGAAACTCGGGGATTTTGTATGAACATAACCGTCATCTTAGACTCCCTCTACAAAAACACACTAGATAATGATCCTATATTTCAAGAAGTACCCTCTTTTTAAAACAGACAAAATAGAGACAACATACCGGTCGTGGATCTTGTTATGTCGCAAGATTCATCGAAGTCAGTACAGGCTGAGAAACGTTGGGATACCTGGTATTGGATGGTCCGAGGAGACAGGTACCCTAAGAAATCCGTTCTTATGACCTCACCGAATGGTACGGGTCCCCTAGAAAGACTGGGTCCCCAGTTTGGACGTAAAGAATACAGATGGACGTAATGGTCCTCTCAAGAAATGGTGATCGTGGTGGTCGTTTATTCCGTCCCGTGTATCATTTATGAGTAATACAAACAACTACCTTATACGTACTAAATTAGTATTTTAAGATACATTACGGAAGTTAAATTTTAACACAAAAATAAAATCATTGAATTAAGGGTGAATACTTATTTATCTAAATGATATCTGTTAAACCTTTTTTCAATTTGGATCTTCTCCTTTACTTTTAATAACCACTACGGTAATTGATCGTTATTTACAGTATGTGAAGAACCATATAAAAAAGGTCAAGTGCACGTTTTAAAAAAGTGTACCAAACCATTAAAACACATACACGTGTGTACACATACATATACACACACACACATGTGTATCTTTATTAACTTGAGTACACGTATTTCAAAGACTACGGCATAGTAACTCGAAAAAGGAGTATACTAATTTAAAAAAATTTCGTACTAACAATCACTAAAAGTTGGTACACCGAGTGGTATTAAACGACCCTTGTATGGAATAACCCCTAGTAATTCAAAAATGACAAATTAATAAAAAACATTTTTATTTATTATGTTATTACTTACATGAATGTAATGAAAAATTGTAATAATAAATAATGGAATCCCATTAAAGAGAGACTTTTCATGAAGTTACATACTATACTCCATTATTAATTTAAAATAGAAAATTGTCAACAGTATTAAAAAATCGTTAACGAAGAGAGGGGTTAATAAAACATATGTTTAAATTAGTATATGATAATTTAGTACAAGAACCCGAGACGACAATTAATTTTATAGTTAAAGAAGTATGAATATGTCCATGACTTTTAACTATTATAAAATATGTACCACCTTATTTTGAGATAAAAAAATTAACGTTTTGTAAAGAGTATCAAATTTTAAAGTTCATTCGTAATATTAGGATTTTGTTCATGTTTTTGTCCCTTTCTACCATAAAAATAACTTTATTCAATTTATTAATTAAAATTTTAAATTTTATTGAAACTTTTTCAATTAGACGAATACTATTGTTTAAGAGGTAGTGTAATACATGAGTGTCTTGTGTTTTAAGACAAATGTGTTTAGGTATTCAGAGAAAAAAGTCAAAGAAAATACAAAGATCAGTTTAAATATCGTAAAAGAAGTATATCTTGTTCACGTAAAGTACAATATGAATAATTGTATACATAATTATAAAGTAACCCTAAAAATTTCCGTCAAGAACCGTATACCCGACAAAAATGAAAGACCGACAAGACATATTTCAAAGATACTTATAATAACACGTTCAAAAACACACCTGTACAGAAGCAAAGAGAACCCATCTATGGATCTTCACTTTAATTACCTAGTATATCATCGTGATATAAATTGGTAAACTTATTGATGGTCTGATAAAAAGTACTGTCGAGATGGTAAAACGTAGGGGTGATCGTCACATACAGTCAGTCAGTCAGTTAAGCCAGTGAGTGTACACAGGTTGAGAAACGCTGGGGTACTTGGTGTCGGTCCGGAGGGACAGGTAGTGGTTGTGGGTCTCGAATGAATTTGAGTCCAGGTAACTCAACCACTACGGTAGGTTGGTAGAGTAGGAGACATTAGGAGAAGAGGAGGACGGAAGTTAGAAACGGTCGTAGTCCCAGAAAAGTTTACCTAGTCGAGAAACGTAGTCCACCGGTTTCATGACCTCAAAGTCGAAATCGTAGTCAGGAAGATTACTTATAAGTCCTGACTAAAGGAAATCCTACCTGACCAACCTAGAGGAACTTCAGGTTCCCTGAGTGTTCTCAGAAGAGGTTGTGGTGTCAAGTTTTCGTAGTTAAGGAACCACGAGTCGAAAGGTATACCAGGTTGAGAGTGTAGGTATGTACTGATGACCTTTTTGGTATCGAAACTGATCTGTCTGGAAACAACCATTTCATTACAGGGACGAAAAATAATACGACAGATCCAAACAGTATCGAAAAGAAGGTTCCTCGTTCGTAGAAAATTAAAATACCGATGTCAGTGGTAGACGTCACTAAAACCTCGGGGTCTTTACTTTCAGACAGTGACAAAGGAAACAAAAGGGTAGATAAACGATCCTTCATTACCCTGGTCTACGGTATTAGAAACAAGAAACTTACAACTCAAAATTCGGTCGAAAAGGTGAGAGGAGAAAGTAGAGTAGGTCTCCGAGAAATCAAGGAGGTGAAAGACGGTATTCCCACCACAATAGATGTATAAACTTCAATAGCTATAAAGAGGGTCGTTAGATCCAAGGTCGAACAAGAAGTAGGTCCGGTTGTAAAACGTACTACATGAGACGTATATTCAATTTATTCGTTCCACTGTTATATATCGGAAAGGGGTAAACCTTGGTCAGATAACAAACTACAGGCCAAGATCGATAACGAAAAACTGGACGTATGTCCAAAGAGTCCTCCGTCCATTCTACCAGACCATAAGGTAGAGAAACTCTTAAAAGATGTCAGACAACACTAGATGTGTCAGTTTCTGAAATCACATCAGTTACTCCGTCTTCATCTACAAAAAGACCTTGAGAGAGTGAAAAAGACCCGAAGGGAACACCGAGTCGACCATTTCTTAGACGGACGTTACGTTCTCTGGACCCAAGTTAGGGACCCAACCCATCTAGGGGACCTCTTCCCTTTCCGATGGATGAGGTCATAAGACCAGACCTCTTAAGGTACCTGACATATCCGATACACCAGCGTTTCTCAACCTGTGTTGACTCGCTGAAAACGAAAGTCAAAGAACGAAAAAGATACTAGGTTGTCTGTGACCATTAAACTAGAGACCAAGGAGACAGAAAAGTTTTAGGTCGAACTTGTAGACTTTCAAGTATCAAGTACATGACAACTTCGGATCGAACCTCTTAAAACTCGTAATGAAATGATCGTACACTCTACTCACGTTAACACGTCATCAAATTCGTAAGAAACCGTAACGGAAAGAAACCCTAACCTTACTTTTGACTGGAAAAGGTCAGGACACCGGTGACGACTCAAAAGGTTTAAACGACCGTATAACTCACGTCGTGAAAGTGTCGTAGTAGAAGGTCCTAAACTTTATCGAGTTGACCTTAAGGTAGTGGAGGTGATGGAAACAAGCATCACTATGAAGGATGTTGGGTGAACTGAAACATAAGATCCTATAGACCGAGATCCACTCACTAGTGTGGTAACACCGATAGATCCAGTAATTCTAGAAAAAACATATCAAGAAGACACATAAGAACAGTGGAAAAGAATTATAGATGACGAAGACAATCCAGGTATGGTAAAGATAGAAAATAAAACGGGTAGAAACGTACTTTATAAGGGAACCATAGAGATTAAAAGAACTTCTCTAGAGATTAGAAAGGGTAAGATAACAAAAGAAGATAAAGAAACGTAACTAGTGAATCCTTCTGAAACAAAGGAGAGGAACGATAAGAAACCTTGAGACGTAAGTCTACCTATATAGAAAGAAAAAGAGGAAACGGAAAACGAAGAGAAGAGAAGAGTCGATAAATATTCCGGAGGAGTCTGTTGGTAAAACGGAAAAACGTAAAGAAGAAGAATCCCTACCAAAACTAGTGCCGGAGGACATCTGACAATTTTTGAAGACAGGTATCAACAAGTCCGTGAGATAGTCAATATTAGGTACCTTAGAGAAACAGTGAAGGTGACATATTAACATTCCCCAAACTAAATCCAGTATGGACCAGATCACCAAAAGAGATGAAAGAAGTCAAATTCAGACTTAAAACGGTATTCGTCATATACTCCCATGGTTCAAGAGGTAGGAACGACTGTGAACAATAATAGACAAAAAAATATTATGAAAATTTGATCAATAACAACGATATTTCAATATCGTTTAGAATATTATCTAGGAGAGTTCCGGAGAAGGAATACACAGAGACAATCCGGATAACCGATTACGGAGAACGTGTTACTAGACAGAGGACGAGAGGTCGTAGACGGGTCCTCTTGGTTCCATTGACAAATTTCTTATGTCTAACACACAGGTTTGACAGACCCCAGTTTAGAGTCGAGACAGTAAATGGACGAACACTCTGGAACTCGTTCAACATATGTGGGTTCAGTGTCCACAGAACTCCAGAAACCTAATTACTTACACTAAATACATTCTTTCACTTAAAATTACCTATGTGTGTGATTCCCTTTACCGAAATTGAAGTACGGGGAAACACCGTTTAAAAGTTTATAAATTTAACTTTATCATAAAGAGTCCACATATATATTTATATATATATGTATATGTATATATTAAAAATTACTAAGAAATGACTTATTCAACAAAAGAGTACTTATTTGGTTTATGTGAATCAAAATAGTTTATTTTGTACATGTGGGTACCGACTAAGTACAGTTACATACCGTTTTGGGTGGTGTTATAGTATTTCATTAATCGAAGATTGATTTTATTTAATTAATTAAATTTTTATAAAGGTATTCATAAAAACGGAATTAAATACGTCAACCAAAAAAAAAAAAATTATTTATTGATAGTAGATGTTTTTCACTGTCGACCATCTACAAATTATTGACTGAGACCTTTTACATATATATACATATATACACACATATATATATATATATATATATATATATATGTTATGTGCGTATGTATATGTCTCCCTATTTTTAAAATGACTATATTTCTTAGCATTGTGTGTTGACAATTTTTAAATGTCATGAAAAATAACTTTAGGTTATATCGATTAACTAAGAGTGTTTTACGAAAGTGACTAAAAACGGTTTGAGATCATAAATATCGGTTGAATACCAATGTTAAGTCGGCACTTAGATTTTCATCTGAGTGTTGGATTAAACGAAAAGGGCTATTTAAATAACAGTAGTTTAACTGACACACTAAATACCAATTTGAGAAAGAGTGGGAACTATTTCGCGTCCGGTTCTTGTTATTGGGTAGTGTAAGACTGGAGGTAGTGGCGGTCCTAAGACGATCTCTCCGACAGGTCTCATAGCAGACATCAACCTCGTGTAAGTAGCGAAGAAACTAACGTCTCGTTCAATAATTTAGTAAGTTGTCCTGTCTCCGACGAGTCGATTGTCAATTCTGTGACAAGTCTATCTAGTCGGTTATCATCGTCTGTATTAATCGAAAATAAATAATAAGAGAAGAAAAGTAGAAAGGGTACATTGAAACTTTAAAGAGTATACACAGATGATAAAAAGGTCATACTAAAAACGTTTTCGATTAGATAGTATGAGATGAACAAAACAAATATTAGGGAGTTGATCGGGTATATAAAAAAGTAAGAAAAGTGTCTGAGGGAACTCGGGATAAGTACTGACGAGTTTAAACAAAATTTCTATTTTACAGGAGAAGTTAGTAAACCTTAACTTGTACTCTTTAAGAGATTTAAAAGGAGGACAAGAAACATCGTTCAATGAGACAAAAGGATCTCTTAAAAAAAAGTATCTATACGGTATAAAAAATTCTCTCAGCTACTAAAAAAAAGAAAAACAAGTAGAAATGTGTGATCAGACACCAATTTGTACTTAATATCAATAGGGTTCTTACCCTATTCGTAGAACTCCTTTTAAAATCTAGGTCTTACTTTTTTTTTTTACTGTAAATGACATGAATACGTAATTAAACGTTTGTGGGGAGTTTAGATCGTTTCACCCATTTGATAGTGAACTAAGATCGTATAAAACTAAGATTTTAAGAAAGTGACACAAACTTCTTTGTTTTCCATCTGTGTTCGAGGGACCGTTAGTCGAAAGGGAGATCGTACCGGATTGAGATCTTTATTTGTTACCGTCCTCTGTCAGGGGAGGGACAAGGGGGAAGTACAGTTAGTGGGGTTGGTGATACCGGAACGGACGTAACCGGTACAGGTCCACTGTCTCCCGAGGTAAGAGGGACACCAGAAAAGAGTGGAGATCGAGAGTATAATAACGACTCAATTCTCTGGAATCTCCTCAAAATAATCGTAGAAGAGACTACTGAAGAGTCCGTCAACGACAAAGAATTCTTACCTCAGACTAAATTTGATGAAAGACTCTTGATATAAAGGACTACAAAGATTATACACCTACCATAAGGACTACGACCATCTCCAATTAGAGACGAAACCGAAGGTCAACAATAAATTTATTTTTAGACTCTCGACCTTAACAATACACGGATACGACCAAAACGAGAACAAGAGACCTTCAGAAATAAAATACAATCAAAAATAAAATATATATAAATTACGATTAAAATAAAATATATTTTATAAATACAATTAAAAATAATATATATGTACGTATGTCTTCAGAAAGAAATTTCGTAGTAATTTCTCCCTTTTCGTTTTTATAAGTTGAGTTTAATTTTTTTAAAGTTAATCCTCAGTGATACTCCTTTTAAGCCTCTTCCGTTACAGTGGGGTGAGGTCATGAGAACAGACCTTTTAAGGTACCTACCTCCTCGGACCATCCGACGTCAGGAACCCCAGCGCATCTCAGTCTGTGCTGATTCGCTGAAGTGAAAGTGAAAAGTGAAAGTACGTAACCTCTTCCTTTACCGTTGGGTGAGGTCACAAGAACGGACCTCTTAGGGTCCCTGCCCCCTCGGACCACCCGACGGCAGATACCCCAGCGTGTCTCAGTCTGTGCTGACTTCTCTGAATCGTACTCCTTTTAAACTACACAAAGTTTTATTCGACTTTTTTCAAATGTCCATTAGAAAAAGAAATTAAGAAATCCTTTTGTACTTTGTAACACTCAAAACATTACGATAAAAAACAATAGTCCTCTGATTGACGTTCAATGATAACCGAAAAGACTAGTCAGAGATGGACAGTAAACATTATGTCTGATACTCAGGGTATAACTGGTGTAGAATAACAACCGATGACACCTTTTAACTAGGAAGAAGAGGTAGAGATGAAAAATAAGTTAGACCTGGATAAATTTATCGACTTAACAGTGAAATAAATTCTTATTATTGAGAGAAACTTATACCACTATGTTAATACGAATAGATTATTCAATGAAAAAGATATTTCAGAAATACAGGACTCCGTCGACACTTAAGTCTTCAGAACTACAATTTTTTTATTTTCTTCTTTTCGACATTAGAGTCAGCCACTTTACACAGTTTCTGAAAGTTAACTTAAATTGGTGTGGTCAAGTTGTATTTCGTATTATCGAAATGTAGTTACCATACTATTTCTCTTACAAAAGTCTTCTCTGATTTTTCTGTATACATGATATGATACTCTTATTTTGTTGTAGTAAAATGATTGTTATATTTTGTTCCTAGGTTTTTTTAATTCTGTATTAGACTGACCAGTCTAGGTTGTTAAACCCTACAAAGGAATACATTGTCTGTTTCAAATCGATTGTTTTTAATGGGACAGGTCTTACAAGACTGAGGTTCGATCTACCTCATTTATGTGAGATAGGACACTGTAAGAGGGTGATTTGTGTTAATATTTGAGACCTGTCTTAGGTATTTTGTTGAGGGATTGCTGAGACTTTTCATTTACTATCGTCCGTATTAATTCTTTTCTTTGGTATTGAACTACATTATACTGTAACCATCCCTCAAAGAGTAAAAAAAAAAAAAAGGAAGTCCTAGTAAGACGGACCCGAGTTTTCGTCGGTTTTGGGTCTACTTCTACACCTCGTCCACCTCTACCTTTTTGAAACCTTCTTACAGAGAGAATATTCGGGTTCTCGTCCGGTGTTCTGAGGATTCACAACATTTCTCTCCCTCTTTAGGGAGGAAGTAAAGAAAAGAAAAGATGGGTCGGGGGACTGTTATGGTACTACTATACAATCTCCGTTCCTACTACCGTCGTCACCCGGATTCCCTTGGTGGGATTTCCCTTTCTTAAGTGAGACTGGTCTCCTTGACATGAGTGTTGTCCCGCCCCGTTACGGATAACGACAAAACAAAGAACAAAAAAAAAAAAAAAAAAAAGGACGAGACACTAAGCACCAGGATTATGTTTACGTCAATACCCTTAACACTTCGACTTTTCTCTCTTATTTCGAGACCGAAAGACTGATTTCGCGACCGTTTCACTCTCCCTCTGGACCCTAGTTCTTTTAAAGTTTCTTCCTGAAAGAACCACCAGTTCGAAGATCCTGAGGTGTGAAGCTTACGTTCCTCGTACCCAAGTTAAGGACCAACCCCTTGAATCTAGGGTGTATTGTGTTGATTTTCTAAGAAGTGTGACGTTACTCCTAAGACGTACGGTGTTGATTGTGGGACGTGTTGGTTTCTTTATTTTGGTTTAATTACTTATAAAATTTAAAAAAAATTTTCTTTTAAAGTTCCTATAACGTCTTTCCTTCCTCTATTTCTCCAGTTACGTTATTACAACAAATACTTGATCTAAATAGACTCTCGACAGGTACTAACATAGATTGATATTTATCACATGATATACACAACTCTTGAAGTAATCTCCTATCTGTTGGTCAGTACAGAGTCTGACCGAAAGTTCAAAAGGTAAATCTAGTCGGGTTCATTGTGAGGTTTCCTTTCATTTACCCATAACTTTGGTATCGACTTTCTTCCATCTAATCTTCAACGTCTGATTTTGATTGATCTATTTAACAAACGATTTAGTTTGTCAGTTTTTTCAGTTGTCAGAGGAGTTCTAAATTTATTCTAGATGTCAGAGTACTATGTAATAAGTTTTACAAGTTCTATATTAGGTTTGACCGAATCGTTTACTTTTTGTCCATTTGAAGTTAAATAGTACCTTTTTCGTTAGTTTTCGACAATTATACTGAGACAAGGTTCTTCAATCCGACTTGTGAGAAATTTGTTTATCATTCTATCTTTTAGAGTCGTATCTATATCTTTTATACTTTTTTCTTCGTTTGACTTTAAACTCTCGATCTTGTATGCTTTCAACTGTATCACTAAGTTACCTACTCCAGTTATCGTTTTGTTTTTACTGTCTTCTTTCTCAGTTACTTGACTTCTTTCTTTAATATGGTAGACTTGTCGTCTCTCTTTTACCAAAATTTTTTAACTTGTCTCTGAGTCTATGAAGACCTTTTGTCTTCTAGATCACAAATACAGTAGTCTTAGGTTCTTCCTCTTCTCTTTCGTTTCTCTTTTGGACGAACTCCCTTTTTTTACAGACTTTAAAAGGATTTAAACCGTCTTCTGTATTTGAATGTCTACATTCTTCGTGTTGTTTAGAGACTTTCCTATTTGAGTTTCTTTAGGTGTGGGTCTGTACTACATTGTTGACGTTTAATTTCGTTATCTTTTTTCCTCGATCTTTTTATTTACACAATGGATATTCCTTTGTTACTAATCTTACTGATGTATAAAAAGTAGTCTTTGGTACCTTTCTTTTCCGTCATGTTGTTATAATATTTTCACGACTTTCTTGTCTTGGTAGGTACCTCTTGACGTATAGATCGTTTTTTTTTTTTTCTTTTCTTTTCTTTTCCTTTGAAATATCTTCTTTTTACTTTATTTTTATAAGAGTCTACTTTCTTTTTATTCTCTTAGACGACAATCGTCTGGACGATATATTTTCTTTACAATTCTACTCAAGAAGTTCATCTCCCTTAAATATAGTCTCTCTTTGAACCTTGTAATCGTTACTTCCTTCCTACTTTATTTAGTATTTATATATTTATCTTTATTATTTGATAAGAAAAGGAGAATACAACAAACTGAGTTCATACGTCAACTCTCTATTACAGTATTGTAATAACTATTGTTACCTCAAAACTTCACACATCTACATTATGTACCGTTGATGGTGTTTCCTACCCCCTCTTATTTCTTTGACACCACCCCTCAAAAGTTGTAGGGTGAACTTCACCATTTTATAGTCGGGATTTATGAGATGCTTTTCACATTAACATTAGGGATTTCCTTGGTGATTTTATTAATATGTACCGGTATCTTTTTAATTTTATGAACTTTTAAGTTTATTAAACCTTCTTTTGTAGTTTCCTCTTTTTCTCCTTACTTTTTTTCTCCTTCACTTGTCTTATACCTCTGACAGTAATACCTATTTTTCTTCTAGGTTGGTATATGATAGATTTTCCCAGGGTGAAATTTCATTACTATGTCTATCCATTTTCCCCTTTTCTATGGGAGATACGTTAGTTATTCCCTTTTAGAATATATTCATTCACTATACATTTATAGTGTATTTCATCTAAAGTCTCGTTCCTTTTAATTGTCCCCATCTCCCTCTGTGACGTATTACTATTTTGGGGTTCACTTGTATTATTGGATTTACAAATGTATGGATTGTTTTTCGAAGTTCTATGTCCCTTTTCACTATCTTTATTTTCCTCTTTAATTTCAACGTTGTAAAGAAAGAGTCAATGTTTTTTGTTCAGTTTTATTTTAGTCTCTACTTTGTCTTGTTTTATTACAGAGTCGGTTTACATAGATTAACTATGAATACCTTACAAAATAAGTTGTCGTCGTTTCAAGTGTGACTTCACGTGTACTACACACGTACACACGGGTCAACGAAGTGGCCACAGGTTGACAAACGCTGGGGTACCTCGGACGGTCTGAGGAGATAAGTACCCTAAGAAGTTCGTACTTACGACCTCACCCAGGGGTACAGGTAGAGGTCCCCTAGAAGGACTGGGTCCCTAGCTTGAGCACAGAGGATGTAGAGGACGTGACGTCCGCCTAAGAAATGTCGACTCGGTGCCTCCTTCAGGACTTCACGTGTACCTATAAGTAGTTTTATCTGGTATAAGACCCATTATTTTGTTTAATTGTTGATTTTTTATTACCGTATATTTTTTAACACCCTACGTCAATTTCGTCATGAACCTCTAAATATTGTGACTTTCTAATACGGTCCCGGTCTCTACAGATCCTCGGTCAATCACCGATTACCTGCTAGACGGTCTACCTCTTACAGTCCTCGTCTCCGCACCTCCCAGAGTTCAACACGAAGTCTGAGACAGTCCAAAGTTCCTTACTCCTGTTCAAGTCAAGTCAAGTCAACGAGTCAGCACAGGCTGAGAAACGCTGGGGTACTTAACGTCGTGCGGTCCGGAGGGACAGGTAGTGGTAGAGGGCCTCAAGTGAGTCTGAGTGGAGGTAGCTCAGCCACTACGGTAGGTCGGTAGAGTAGGAGCCAGCAGGGAAAGAGGAGGACCGGGGTTAGGGAGGGTCGTAGTCTCAGAAAAGGTTACTCAGTTGAGAAGTGTACTTTACCGGTTTCATAACCTCAAAGTCGAAATCGTAGTAAGGAAGGTTTCTTGTGGGTCCTGACCAGAGGAAATCCTACCTGACCAACCTAGAGGAACGTCAGGTTCCCTGCGAGTTCTCAGAAGAGGTTGTGATGTCAAGTTTCCGTAGTTAAGAAGCCGCGAGTGTTCAATCTCTTGGTACAAAGTCAGTCAAGTCAGCGAGTCAACACAGGCTGAGAAACGCTAGGGTACTTAGTGTCGTGCGGTCCGGAGGGACGGGTAGTGGTTGAGGGCCTCAGATGAGTCTGAGTACACGTAGTTCAGCCACTACGGTAGGTCGGTAGAGTAGAAGACAACAGGGGAAGAGGACGGGGGTTAGGAAGGGTCTTAGTGCCAGAAAAGGTTACCTTTGGTTCAAATCACTCTCAAATAACTTTATCCCGTGTGTCTTATCTCCTCTCGTCCGTCGCGGGGGATCCCCCTTGAAGGAATCGGAACGCGACATTAGGTACGACACAGCGTCTCACTTTTTCAGCCGAATTTCGAGTTGTAAGTCTTTTGCTTCTAGTACCGTAGGTCAGGGTAGTGAGGTACCCTTTATCTACCCCTTTGTCACCTTTATCACAGTCTGAAATAAAAACCCCCGAAGTTTTAGTGACGTCTACCACTAATTTTCGGTACTTTAATTTTCTGCGAATGGGGAACCTTCTTTTCAATACTCGTTGGATCTATCGTATAAGTTTTCGTCTCTGTAATGAAACGGCTGATTCCAGGCAAATCAGTTCCGATACCAAAAAGGTCATCAGTACATACCTACACTCTCAACCTGACACTTCTTCCGACTCGCAGCTTCTTAACTACGAAAACTTAACGCCACAACCTCTTCTGAGAACTCTCAGGGAACCTGACGTTCCTCTAGGTTGGTCAGGTAAGACTTCCTCTAGTCGGGACCCTAAAGAAACCTTCCTTACTACGAGTTCGAATTTGAGGTCATGAAACCGGTGGAGTACGTTTCTCAACTGAGTAACCTCTTCTGAGACTACGACCCTCCCTACCCCCGTCCTCCTCTTCCCCTACTAGCTCCTACTCTACCGACCTACCGTAGTGACTGAGCTACCTGCACTCAGACTCACTTGAGGCCCTCAACCACTACCTGTCCCTCCGGACCGCACGACGCTAAGTACCCCAGCGTTTCTCAACCTGTCCTGACTTGACTTGACTTGATGTGACGGGACATTGGGGACTTTACGATGAATTCACATGAAGGAGAGCCTCTCCTTCTTGTTAACCAGAGGGAAGAGACACAGTAGTATGGAATCCTTTCATTCGTGAACGACGACCGTGTAAATTATGTACAACTATAGTGACTTCGACGGTTCTATGTACCGAAGTAACAAAATAATTAAAAAAACCTCATCTTAACGAAATGTTACAAGATAACCAAAGATGACATGTCGTTTCACTTAATCGATATACACATATAATCAATATGTATATACATATATATATATATATATATATATCTCTCTCTCTCTCTCTCGGGGAAAAAACCTAAAGGAAGGGAAAATCCAGTGGTGTCTCGTGATTCACCTCAAGGGACTCGATATGTCATCCAAGAGTAATCAACAGATAAAATATGTACCATAGTTATCACATATATACAGTTAAAGTTATAGAGTTAAGTAGGGTTGGGGCAAGTGGACGTGGAACCACAAGTAATACAAATAAGAAATACAGACACAGGGAAAAAGACAAAACGTTTATTCCAGAAGATATGGTAAAAAGTGTACATACGTAAGTATACGTAAACGAAAGGAGAAAGACTGAATAAAGTGAGACATACTGTCAGAGATCCAGGTAGGTGCAGAGATGTTTACTGGGTTAAAGCAAAGAAAAAATACCAACTTATTATAAGGTAATATATGTATATGGTGTAGAAATAAGTAAGGAGACGACTACCTGAAAATCCAATGAAGGTACAGGACCGATGAGATTTATCACGACGTCACTTGTAATCGCACGGACATAGAAAAACTTAATAATTTTCCCGTTGGGTGGGTCATAAGAACGGACCTTCTCGAGTACCTGTCTCCTCGGACCACTCAATGACAGGTATCGCAGTGTTTCTCAACCTGTACTGACTTCACTGACTCGTACGTGACCCACATACGGGTCCTCACCCTTACGCCCTAGTATGCCATTGAGATAAAAATTAAAAAATTCCTTGGAGATTTGACGGGAGGTATCACCAACATAGTTAACGCAAACAGAAACAGAAGGTAACAAGGTTTTACTATGACGACTTCTCACAAGAGGTACACAGTTCTCCCGGATCTGTGGATTGAACACTAGAACCTTTTACATATAAAATGGAATCGGACAGATATCTTAGACAACAACGAGTGTCGAGAACGGAGAACTGGAACGTTCTAGTGTACCACGGAAACACGTTTGCGACAGAGGGACGAGAGGTAGGACAGGGGAAGGATCATGCAGAGTCTGCCGAATTCGTGGAGACAGAAGGAACCAAAGGTTGATACCGAGTCAGTACGGTGTGATAGACTTTCTCGAAGGGAGTAGAAGTAGTGTAAAGGAATCGGACGGTCCGAACTGAATTAAGACGTCGTAGACGAAAGTTCAGGACTCCGGTATGTCAACAGTTAGACAAGTTTAAGTACCCGATAAGAAAAAATAAAATTAAAAAATTTTAAATAAAAAATGACTTCATAGTAAAATATTACAACACAATTAAACATAACATGTCCATATGTACATAGATAGATAGACATATATATAGAGGTTAGATATCAAAAGTAGATGATTGGGGTCTGAGGGTCTTGTAGGGGGGCGAATGGGAGGGAGGGGGAACCATTGATGTTAAGACAAGAGATACAGATACTCAGACAAAGACAAAGTATCTATCCAAACTAGACACGGAATAAAGTCTAAGGTGTGTATTACCATAAAATGAAAGAGAAAGACTGAATGAAGTGAATCAGACCATTAGAGATCCAGGCAGGTACAACGACTTTTACCGTAATGAAGTAAGATAAATACTGATTTGTCATAAGGTGATATATATATATGTGGTGTAGAAGAAATAGGTAAGTAGTCAACTACCTGTAAATCAAACAATACTACAGAACGGATAATACTTATCACGACGACACTTATATCCCCATGTACAAACACTTAATACCACCGACAGGGGTGTGTATTAAAATTGGTGGTCAGACTTGAATCTGAAACTTTAGATCGATGGTTGGAAGCGAATCTGTAAAACGAGAAAAGACTGTCACCAGGAGTGTGAACTACATGTAAAGTCAACGAACACCTTGAGACCCTTTTCTATCTACTCATTCGGGATTGGGTCTGGTCGACTTAGTTCTACTAGTCTTTTCTCAAGGAATACTACCAGACAATTCTTTTTCGAAGGGGACCTCCAAGACGTTCCGGTTACAATTCACCGAAAGTTGACAGAGACCTATTACCACCAGGATTTCGAACTCGTGTAAAGTCTTAGTGGACCTCTCGAACTCATTTCTACTTAACGACCCAGGGTGGGGGGTTCTCTAAACTAAGTCATCCCATCACTGTTTCATAGACGGAAAGATTGTTCAAAGATCGACTATATCTACGACGACAAGGTCCTAGTACGAAACTCTTAGTGAGGAAATTTCTTAGAACAATGGTAAACCAAATACCTCAATCATTAAACATGTTCCTCTTTCTGATATCCTCAATCTCTTTACAAAAGAAGGTTCACTTCTGTAGACTAGTTCCTACTTATTAATTCCTTGGTTTCTACTATGTATACTATATACAGATTTTTTTATTTTTCGGATTTGTCTCTCCGTGTGGTGGTCTGAAATACATACATACCTTTTTTGAATCACATGTAAACAACTAAAAAGCGGACGGACCCCAGAACGCAACTTTCTTAAGAGAATAGTTCTTGGATCAGGTACGTCAAACTCATCTTCATTGAGGAGGAGGAAGTGGAGGTACCACCCATTTGTGTACTGGAACTGGACCGAGGGGTAGTAAGACGTAAGGGG
This sequence comes from Capra ibex, assembly GCA_006410555.1. Classification (NCBI taxonomy): domain Eukaryota; kingdom Metazoa; phylum Chordata; class Mammalia; order Artiodactyla; family Bovidae; genus Capra; species Capra ibex. The sequence goes on along the minus strand of SJYO01017644.1, from coordinate 15,765 downwards.
ACAGGTGTCACAAATCTAATGTCTCCCTATATAGTGGGTTCGACCGGTTATTCATGAGAGAGACCTAACGTGACCTTAAGGGTCTTTTTCTCCGTAAGAAAGGAAGACTTTAGTGTCTAAACGGTGGAATATTTTTCTCGGAAAACCCCCCTTCCCTCTTATCTCTTTCTGACTCGACTTTCTACTTTCCTCTCTCTTTCACTGGTTCTTACTTGTACTCTGGAACTTTCTCCTACTCTGACAAGAAATGGACTTGTGGACGAGTCGGGACGTGGTTCGACGAGATATTTCGAAGAGTCGTCGTGACGGTCACGTAAAACAAAAACAAATTCGATTAAAACGTAACTTTAAAATAGTGGAACAAGGGATTCTCAAGACGGATTAGGTCCCGTGGAAGGTCTATAGATGGTAGAATTCGTTTACAGGTAGGGTATTATTGACTCTAAAATATGGTACGTTTCTAACTTACACAAAATTATTGTGATATAGTGTGTTTTCCAAGAGGAACTAGTTTTTGTAACCTCATTATGAAGTGTAATACAAGAAGAGAATCCTATATAAAATGAGTAATCGTATAACTTCTTGGACTCTTCAAAAACCTCATTTATTTGGTAAATTCAAAAACATTGAGTCGTACAGAGATTATGTAAACTAGTATCTCCGTATACACACACACACACACACACACACACACACACTGACCGATGTGTTATAGGTATCGAAAGTAAAACGAAGACACTACTTAAACTCCGGTAAAATATACCGGGTGTGTACTTCACAATGAGAATACATATTTGGTAAGGAGGTTTTTAGTGTAATATGGACAATCTCTTCGTTATGATACATTTTACATTTTCGTACACCGTGGAAAGGACCTCCTAACAAGAAATGTATTTATTGTGATGTAAATCGAATCTGATACTTTTTAATTCACCATACTAGTTTCACTCCTCCTTTTCTTCAGAAGGAAACTAAACACTTCTCCGAACATAAAGGAACGTCGATCAGAGAGAGAAACTATCGTTTAAGTCTCGTACCGGAGTTTCAGAAAAGTCATCTCATTTCGACAAAAACGGGACGGAGAGACACTTGGACGTCTCTTTTCGTGTACTTGGACTCACGATAGTGGAAAATAAGTCCGTCTTTATACACCTCACTCCAATCCTCTTTCTCAACTGATCTCCGTGTGTAAGAGAAGAAGTGTTGGACCAACCAGGTTCTGGTTAAGAGACTAAGGGTTGGTAAGACTAAGGGTACCGATGAAATCTTTGTTTACCCTTTTATTAAGACTACCTTTTCTATAAACAAGGTGGGTGAAGTCACACCAGTGCCAGACAGAAAATCGTTGAGTTTATTTTAGACGGTTCCGACCTAAGGACTCATTACAAGAAATTGAGAGCCGGTCGAGACAGTCCGGGGTCCTCGATATTCGTCCGTGACTCCAAGAGAGATATGTAGAGGACGAGACTGGAGGTGGCTCGGAGTTCCCGACCGTGAAGACAAGTTGGTTCGAAATAAGTTATTCGTGGTGCTTACACTGACGGAAGGTGGTAGAACCGACGATGTATGAACATATGGTCTTTGACTGATCTCAAGTTGTACCGGTTTTGGAGTACTATATTACACCGTGGCACCCCTCTCTACGGAGAGAGGGAAAGTAAAATACTGAAATAGTGGGAAGTTTCTCTAGGGTCTCGTCGGGACGTAAACTAGAGAATTCTCCACTATCACTTTATTGAGTCTTCTTCTTAAGAAATAATCCTACTCTTCTGTACTCAAGATAGTTCAACCGTGACCTTGTATCTAAGTACGTTGACTTTGGCTCGACACTCAAGAGATTTCTACAAGAAATCAGGGGTATTTTTACCTAAAGGTCTAGGAGATCGAGGGACGGATATACACAGACTCCGAGGATGAACTCGACCTTGTGGATGATGTTTTAGTAATTTTACTTTGTTTCTATCGTTTCCTTTATTCTTCCGATAGGTCTGTTCTGACATTAAGTTTTACTGTGTATGTGGGGATACGAGTATCGTCGTGATAAGTGTTCTCGGTTCTGCACCTTTGTTGGGTTTACGGGTAGTTGTCTATTTCTATTTCTTCTACACCACGCATATATGTCACCTTATTATGAGTCGAAAATTTTTCCCACTTATTACGGTAAATGTCGTTGTACCTACCTGGGATCTCTAATGGTATGATTCACTTCATTCAGTCCTTATCTTTCTGTTTTTGTTATATTGTAGTCGACATTCACCTTAGATTTTATACTATGTTTACTTGAATAGATGTTTCGTTTTTGTCTGAGTGTTTGTATCTCCTGTCTGACCAACGGGTCCGACTCCCCCTACTCCCTCCCTTCCTAACCCTCAAACCCCAATCATCTATGTTTGATAATATGTCTCGTACCTATTTATTCCAGGATGAAATATCGTGACCCTTGATACAAGTTATAGGACACTATTTGTTAGAACCTTTTATTATATTTTTTCTTACGTATACACACACAGACATATTGACTTAGTGAAAAGACATGTCGTATTTAATTGTATTATAACATTTAGTTGATATGAAGTTAAATTTTTTCTCTTATAGTTACTATAAAGTATGTAAAAAGTCCCTGGTAATCTGTATCTAAGTACATCAATGGGGAATGGTAGAAGGTATAATCTCCAACCTTTTGTAAAAGATATTTCCCTGTCTATCGTTTATAAAATCCGAAATGTTCGGTATCTCAGACACAACCTTGATGAGTAAAGACGATAACATCGGGGTTTCGACGGTATCCGTTAGACATTTATTTACCCTTTGAGGTATAAGGTCCTTTTGAAATAAAAACTTTTATTCCCTGTCCGAGCTGAACCAGATATACGACATCAAGCTGTTGTAGACAAGACATACTATCTTTATAAATTTCTAGAACGAAGAAACTTCGCACTTATATTACAAAAATTAAGTAGAAGGAATATATATGTATAACTTTTTTTGTAAACTAACTATAAAAGAAAACAACGACAAGAACCAAAAGGTAATTTCATAAGTTACGAAACATTAATCCTCGACAACTTTGTACAGAAAAACGAGAGTTCGACGTCAATTAAACCTTCGGACTCTATGTTCGACGGACCCTTTACAAATAAATCGAGTCAGAATAACGGTCTCGACTATACATAAAGAGTTGGAGAGAACGTTTATACCTTCTATTTGTCGGACTTGGGGAGGACACGTGTGTTCTTCCATCGTCTCCATGGGTCAAGGAAGTCAAGACTTTACGGACAGTGGAGGAAGTAGGGTTACGTAGGGACTCTTGTCAAGATTTCGGGTGTAAATAAAACACAGGGGAAGAATATCAACTCGGTTCTGGTCTACCGTTTTTGAACAAACGGAAGACGAGATAGAAGAAAGGAGAAAGTGGGAGATCAAGGTGGGAAAAGATTGATAGGGAATCTACTCATCGATTTATAAAGACGTAGAAAATTTACTTGAATATAACCAATTCTTTTTTTGAACTTCTTCATTTACGTTCATGTAATGTCTAAGAATATTCTCCTAGAGTTTAATCCTCTTTAGAAAGTAATAAAAAGTTCTTTTTTCAATCTGTAGGAACGGTAGTTGGTTACTTGGGTACACGTTGTGGATCGTGTATGGTCCAGACACGGTCCGTAAAATGTACCAATAACTCGAGTCTGTGGCAATGTAAAACGACGGACTCTGTGGTGAGTCTTGAATCACTTAGTCTTGTTGATTGTAGTAAAAGTATGACATACGTCAAAATTTTCTGTTTTACCCAATTATACGTTTGTACAAGGTACCTATTGAGACGATCACTTTGTGGTTCTTCCTGTAAATTTTCACTTTTGATAGTTGTTCTTTAATTTTTGCATTAAATAGACTCTTTACTCCGATTTGTTATAAAAACAAACGAACAAAAAGGTTCATAGATGACTTCCCTTATCTCTTAACCTTCCCGTATTTTTGTAGGGGCTCGTGAGTGTAGTGGTCAAGAGGTCCAAAGACACCAGACCCCAGAGTCTACCTGACCGTCCCGATGAGAGGGGTGTCCAAGAGACATCGGACGGTCGGGTCCGAATGAGTGGGTTACTGTCTTTCAGAGGCTGTCGTCTTTCATTCAGGGTCACCTGTTTGTGAAAGTCCGGAAACAGACGTAGGGAAAACGTGAACAACGTATCCGGTCTTGTTCTGGGACCTCATTACTTATCTCATCTCTTGAACTCCTCATCTCATCTCTTTAACGCCTCATCTCTTTACCTGAAGTGTAAACACCCGTTTCAGTGTAACGTTCCATCGGGTGTATGTCCCTCCATCCTTGTTCAACCCGGGTAATAACATTGTTAGAGGAGGTCAGTTGGTCCGTACCCTGCTTATACGTAGGAAGGAATAAAAGATTGATTTTTTCAATCTTTTCCTGAGACGTCGGTGTGTGTAGTAATAATATTGACTGTCATGCTTTACTCTTCCGGTTGACGGGGTTACGGGTCAGTACCCACTATGTTGGGTCTCAAGAATGACTTACCACAACGTTTAATATAAACCCACTTAATATCGAAAAATGGATCATATCAACAAAGTAACCTTTTTGTTACTTATTTTTCATTATCTTTTTTATAAGGGAATGACCGTAAATCACACCCGGAGTCTTAATAGTACAATTTCTCTACTGAAGTAATAAACCTCTTATATTAGAAGAAGGAAGATCTGTAACCAATATTGTCCTTTTTTATAATAGGAAGAGAGGTACGGGTCACTACTAGTCGTGTGGTGTACCGGTTTTTGGGACCCAACAACAAATTAGTGATTCAGTATAGACTGAGAAAGACTGACGTATCTCACGTCGTACGGTCCGAAGGGACAGGAAGTGGTGGAGGGTCTCAAACGAGTTTGAGTACAGGTAACTCAACCACTACGGTAGGTTGGTAGAGTAGGAGACAACGGGTGAAGAGGAGGACGGGAGTAAAGGGGGGTCGTAGTCCCAGAAAAGGTCACTCAACCGAGAAGTGTAGTCCACTGGTTTCATAACCTCGAAGTCGAAGTCGAAGTCGTAGTCAGGAGGGTTACTTATAAGTCCCAACGAAAGAAAATCCTAACCGACCAAACTAGAGGAACGACAGGTTCCTCGAAAAGTTGGGACCAATCCTTAAAAGTTTACGTGTATTAACACTTCTATTACATTACTTGTGTTTCAGTAAGAAGAAGTCTATGTCTATGCTACGTAACATGTGTTGACTTCTCGGTTCTTACCTTATTCCACCCGTAATGGGGACTACACTTCTTATTCACCTTTAATATAATACCTTTAACCCTCCCATCGATTCTTTGTACCTCAAACACTACGGGTTTCGGATTATTGACGTAAGTAATATTAATGTCAGACGGAAGGTATAGACGTCCAAAGGGTAGACATTCAAAACGTAGATATCCATGTCTCTCGTTTGACATAAACAACATGAGACGGTATAAATGACGGTATAAATAAATACAAAAAAAATCGGCGTGGTGTGTTGTACTTCCTAGAAACAAGGGGTCGGTCCCTAACTTGGTCACGAGGGACGTCACCTTTAAGTTAGAATTGGTGACTTGTCGGTCTTTTAAGGGCCAGGAGACGGTAAAATATATTCTCTGAACTCGGAGGTACCTCAAACCATAGGAACTTCAGAGGACCTTGGTTAAAGGACGTCTATACTTCCTGTTGACATGTTACAAACTCGGAGTAGGATTTGGGGTCTAAAATTGAAGAACAACCTTGGTCTCGAAGGTCCATCCAAAGATCACGAAGAACCAGGAGCAATCAATCCGTCTACTAATGTTTTGTTTGTTTTATTTATTGAGATATAAGTCATAAACCCCTATCCTCCCTCCCGTTTTCCATGTCACTTATATCCAGGGAAACAGTAAGTACCCGGTAGATCCTTTCTTCTTTGGTGAACGGTAGTAAGTACGGTCGGTGGTTTCTCGACTCTCCGGTTTATCTCCTTCTTCTCTGTTTGTCTTTAATTATCGTCGTTCTTCGGTGGGTGTAAGGTTCTTACCTCTCTTGAACCCTCCTCCGGTCGTCGAGCTCTGTACGTAAGTCTTGAGTTTAGTGTACCACGATAAGTCACCTTCGACCTCGGGGTGTCGACGACCACCTCTATGACGACCTCATCGTCAACCTCAACACAGGAGGAGAGAGACCCACTACGAGGATCCCCTCCAGTACCCTTTCGACGATGTTTCTCGGAGGTCGAGAACCGGAGGGGACTTTCACCGGTGGGTGAGGGGTACACACACCGACGAGAGGTGGTAACAGACTCTGACACTCGATGATCCCTGCACTGAGACGTAGTCGGACCGGTTCTGTGAAAGAATCGAGGTGACTCCAAACTCCAAGGAGGAGAAACCAGGAAAAATACAGGGAGAGAGGAGACTATACACAGTCTGACATAACGTCAGGTTCTGAGAGATTGGAGGAGGACGAGAACGAAGGAAATGGGTCAGAGGTCGTAAGGGGTGGAGGTATTTAGACAACGTACGGACTAAGGTAGAACCAACAGACGAAGAGTCTGTTGTGTTTGACTATTTGTGAGGGGTCAAAGAGTGTCACATTTCTCCTCGGGGTTGAATGACGTTTTTGAGTTGGTGTTTGTATGGGTGGAGAAAGAAGGAAAGAGATTAATGTAACTTTTAGACAGAGGACGAGTTCGAAATCAGGGGGAGAACAGGAGACTTCGGTAAAGAGGGAGGAAAGTTTCTCTGAAGGGACATAGTAACAATGAGAAGAGGGAGATAAAAATACTGATTAAAAATAACCCCATATCAACGAAATATTGTCACACGATCGGAGGTGACATGTCTATGTATATAGGGGAGAGAGCCTGGAGGGAGGGTAGTTTTGATGTTACTTCATAGTGGAGTGTGACCTGTCTTACTCGTAGTAGTTTTTTAGATGTTTGTTATTTACGACCCTTCCTACACCTCTTTTCTCTTGGGAGGATGTGACAACCACCCTTTCATTTATCTATGTTGGTAGTATCTCTTGTCACACCACTAAGGAATCTTTCGATTTTTAACTCGATGATACACAGGGTCGTTAGGGTGAGGACCCGTATATGGGTCTTTTTTAATAGTATGTTTTTCTGTACGTGGGGTCACAAGTAACTTCGTAATACGTGTCATTGGTCGTGTACCCCTGTTGGGAAGAGGGAGAATATAGAAGTCAAAGTGTGACGGAGGACCGAGGAAAGATAGTCGTATTTATACATACTCTTAGAGTAGGTAATGGTTTCCAAGTGGAGTTAAGGATCGAAAAGACGAATGAGAGAGAAGAGTGTCGGTCCGAGGATACTCGTGGTCGATATCCTTAACGGAGGTACAGAAGTAGAAAGTAGACGTGAAGTTGGAGTTCCAGGAGAGGACACGGACGGGGGGACGGGGGTGGTGGGGGTTGGACACTTTTATGAGTGAAGACCCAAGGGTTCCTAAGGGACCAGTGGTTCAGGTTATCACGGAAAGACAGGAATTTAATGAATGGTAAGTCGGAGAAACCTCGTAAGTTGAAAGGATAGGGGAGGAAAAGACCTCTGAGAAGAGAAAGTAACACCCCGTATAAAAAGAAGTCAAGATATTGATCACAAAGAACTTGAGAAAGAGACTAGTAGGTTGAAAGAAACCCGGGACTAGTAGTGTAAAAAGTATGTTCCTGTAAGTATGTTCCTGACAGTATTACACCGGAATCTGAAGTAGGATTAGAAGTCGAAGAGAAGTGAAAGGTGGTAATTGAGAGAGGAGAGGAGAAAAGAGGGAAGAAAAAGAGTAGGAGTGGAAGAGAGAAAGGGAGGACAATAAAAGGTAAAGTCCAGTGTACATTCGTTGACGTCAAAAGACTAGTACAGTAAAGAGAGGAAACGTTTTGAAACAGGGTTATCGAGGAGAAGAACCTTCTAGAAGAAGTGTAGTACACTGACGGTTTAAGTTGTGGAGACACCGGTGAAGTATCAATTTAGGATGTTGGGAAGGAGACTGTAGGTAGGGGAGTAGTGGTATCGAACAATTCTACCGACTACAGAAAGGGACATCTTGACGTGTGGAGGAAAAGATCCGAAATTGTGTAACACAACATTAACGAACAAAAGGACAGTAAAAAAGGTTCTTATTAAGGAACTCTCACATCGATACAGAGGAAAAGGTGACTTCGGGGTTCTGTTACGTATCCTGGACCGTCTTCCTTCCAGTTAAATACTTTACTTATTTGTTCAAGTCAAGTCAAGTCAAGTCAAGTGAAGTCAACGAGTCAGCACAGGCTGAGAAACGCTGGGGTACTTAGCGTCGTGCGGTCCGGAGGGACAGGTAGCGGTTGAATAAGACGAAATTTAGATAATTCATAACCGGATATCTATTATTACGATAAAAACAAATCCACTAGTGTAAGAATTTCTATTAATCACCGGTATCTCATTTTACGATTTGGGAATCTTCCGTAAAAATTAAAATATCAACCTTAGGATGTATTATTTAGAATTCCGACAACTTTTTTATTTTGAGGTTATAGACAGGTTGTATACCTTTCAGATTTAAAAAGTCTTCCCGTTAAACTACCTTCCTTTTCAATGAGTTTTAATATGGTTACAGGAAAGTATGTGTCTTGACTAGTTCCTTAAAATTGTAAACTGAATAAGTTCAAAGTCTTTTTAGACTATTGACTATCGACTAATCTATAAAGTTCATTTCTTTATCTTAACAGAAATACATTGGTTCCGTACCTTCCATATTTATTTACTTCAATAGAGACTCTCTTCACACTACTTCACTCAAGGATAGAAATATCAATATCTTCATATCTAATCTAATTCGTAGTCTAAACCCCTCTTGAGTAGTCTACTGTAAACTCTCAGAAAGATTGGGTCGTCATTCTAAAACTAAGACTACTAATTATACAAATCTAGAGTATCTGTATGTTAATGTCCGGACTTTTTATAAAATCTTTAATTATGTCTTAGAGTCACAACATTGGACTTCCTTTCGTCAGATATTCGGAAACTCATATACATACCTACTTATCGATCTTAAAAATAATAAATTTTCTGGAAATCACATCGTTTATTTCTATGAAGAAATAACTACAAGTGACGTACTTGTAGTAGTCGGTCAAAACGGATGTCGAGAACTGGATCACCCGTTAAACCGTCACGTATATGTCATCCCAGAAACAGGTCGATACAGTTTGTTGGTGTTTCAACGTTTCAAATAGAAACAAGGAGAAATCAGGGATAAAGAAAGGGTTCAGAATACGGGTCACATAGAGGGTCACGAAAGTATGAAAGTGATACTAGGGACTAAAGAGGGGGTCTACAGACTAGACCTTGTCGAGGAGACGAATCGTACGATGTTCGGTTACCCGTATCCGGTACGGTAGTGTCGAGAGGTTTCTGACCAGACATCTGTGTATACAATCTGTTGTGTACACGTGTCTCATTGGAAACCTATGTCTTCATAGTATTTTCACAATCAGTGAGTCAACACAAACTGAGAAACTCTGGGGTACCTGACAACGAACGGTCCGAGGAGACAGGGACCTTGACAGGTCCGTTCCCACCCCCCGTCAGGATTCTACCACCTCCTTATCCTGGTCCTCTGGTGAAAGAGGGGGTGTTTAAGTAACTTTCTAGTAAACTTACGACTTGTTTACGGTGTTTTGTTGAAGACTTGAGACCGTCTCCTGTGGTCCGTGGGTCTTTCCGTCGGGTAACAGAAGTTTTCCTCCATCCTGTTTTATATTTTCTATTTTTCTGTCTGTTTTCTCAATCCCTACCTCTGGACAGGACCCTTCCCTCAGTATTTTCGTCTCTTTAAAGGTTTGTGGTCCTTTGGGAGAGTGGTCGCCCAGAAACCCCTCAAAACCTTAGAGTCTACCGTTGTATTGACCCTCCTTTTTATTTATTTATTTTGGGTGTCTAATACACGGATTGCCGTTGAGGGTCTTCTCTTCATCGGGTCTACGAACGTAGGTGATGGTCGTTCACCCCCGACTTGTCCCTCCGCGTCCGACGTAACAAATCCCATCCCTGACCCGGACTTACGGGACTCCTGTTAGACTCCCTCGATTACACTCTATTCGTTATGCAGTATGTACTTGAAGGTCTACAAGTTCGACCAAAATCTTTTCCGTCTCCTTGGTCTCTAGTTTAACGGTTATAGGTGACCTAGTAGCTTTTTCCTTCTCAAGGTCTTTTTGTAGATAAAGACGAAATAACTGATACGGTTTCGGAAACCGACACACCTAGTGTTATTTGACACCTTTAAAGACTTTCTCTACCCTTATGGTCTGGTGGACTGGACGGGACGGAGAACTCTTTGAACATACGTCCAGTCCTTCGTTGTCAATCTTGACCTGTACCTTGTTGTCTGACCAAGGTTTATCCTTTTCCTCAAGTAGTTCCGACATATAACAGTGGGACGAATAAATTGAAGATACGTCTCATGTAGTACTCTTTGAGACCCGACCTTCTTCGCGATCGACCTTAGTTCTAACGACCCTCTTTATACTTATTGGAGTCTATACGTCTACTGTAGTGGGAATACCGTCTTTCACTTCTCCTTGATTTTTCGGAGAACTGCTTTCACTTTCTCCTCTCACCTTTTCAATCGAATTTCGAGTTGTAAGTCTTTTGCTTCTAGTACCGTAGGTCAGGGTAGTGAAGTACCCTTTATCTTCCCCTTTGTCACCTTTGTCACAGTCTGAAATAAAACCCCCCGAGGTTTTAGTGACGTCTACCACTGACGTCGGTACTTTAATTTTCTGCGAATGAGGAACCTTCCTTTCAATACCGGTTGGATCTATCGTATAAGTTTTTGTCTCTATAATGAAACGGTTGTTTCCAGGCAGATCAGTTCCGATACCAAAAAGATCACCAGTACATACCTACACTCTCAACCTGACACTTCCTTCGACTCGTAGTTTCTTAACCACGAAAACTTGACACCACAACCTCTTCTGAGAAATCTCAGGGAACCTGACGTTCCTCTAGGTTGGTCAGGTAAGACTTCCTCTAGTCGGGACCCACAAGTAACCCTCCTGACTACGATTTCGACTTTGAGGTTACGAAACCGATGGAGTACACTTCTCAACTGAGTAACCTTTTCTGAGACTACGACCCTCCCTAACCCCTGTCCTCCTCTTCCCCTTTTGTCTCCTACTCTACCGACCTACCGTAGTGGTTGAGCTACCTACACTCAAAGTCACTTGAGACCCTCTACCACTACCTGTCCCTCCGGACCGCGTGACGTTAAGTATCCCAGTGCCTCAGCCTGTGCTGACTCGCTGACTTGGTTTGACTTGACTTACACTCTATCGTTGGGTTTACCACCTTATCGTTCTCTCTCTTTTTTATCTCTCTCTTTCTCTTTTGAAAGGGAGTTTTTCGAGATCGGATTCCGTGACGACCCGGGCGAGTCTCTTGTTTCTCACTGTCGGTCTCGGTCTTTCCCCGTTAGAGCCGGGGTCTCTACAGTAGGAGATGGTTTGACGTTCGTCCGAGGGTCAACGATTGGTTCAGAAGGACCCTAAGACCTGTCAATTGTAGACGGTCCTCCCAGCGTCGGTCTTTAGTCGAGGGGTCCCCTCTGTGTACCGTATTCTGTCACAAGGGTGACACGTGGGTCCTTTGACTCACCGACCCTGTTCCCTCCACTATTCTACGGGGTGGGGTGGACCCTTCTCACCCGAGCGGTTCGTGCACCGGCGGACTCGACGAGTCTGGACCCTTTCTGTGTTTTGCGTCTGAGTTGGTTCAGACACGGAAACACCTCATGGGTTCTTGGACTTGCACTCACCGAATCTGGACCCTTCACGTGTGTTGGGTCCCGGGCGAAATCTGTCAAGGGGACGTCTCGTTGGACCTCGGACTCGTCACATCTGACCCTTTCGTGTGTGAGGTACACACCCCCGTTCGAGTCGCACCGGTTCTGTGACACTCGTGAGGGGTGTGTACGGTCACTATGAACAAACGTCGTAAGGAGGGAGGGGTGTCGTGTTGACTTGTTCACTCAGATTTATTCACTGGTGGAAGAGGGGAGACACAGTCCCGTCTTTAATCTGTGACTTCTCTGAACCGTTTGTCTTGTTCGGTTTTATTTGTCTCCCTTGACGAAACCTTCACTGTTCATGTTGTCTAATTTTGGGTCATCAATCGTGTCTCATGTAACCTTCCCCGGATATCTGGAACTATTCATATTCAACCTTGTTCCTTGATAGACTTTGACTTGACTGGAGTGTGACGGGGGTTGTCGAGGTCTCTTTAAGGATCTATATAAAAATGAGGTCTCTTGTAATTAGTTATTCTCAAGTAGGTTTTCGGAGGTATGGATGTGACTTTGGTTCGAGGTGGGTTCTCGGTTGTTCAAGGTCTCGTTCTGTATGACGTGTTTAAGAGGTCGTTGCGTCCTTGTATCGGGACTCGAAATTATATGTCCGACGGATTTCGGTGTGGTTTGGGTATCTGTAGAGTTATGAGTGACGACCTGCAAAGTAACGTGAGGTCTCTCTTCTTTAAATCGAGGTGGGTGGTCTTGTGACTGTGTTCGAAGGGATTGGTCCTTTGGAACTGATCGGTGGACATGTTGGGGTGGGTGTCGCTCCTTTGAGGTGTTATTTCTCCTTGGTGTTTGACGGTCTTATGTCTTTCTGGTGGTGTTTGTGTCGTTAGATTTGTTCTACTTTTCCGTCTCTTTATTAGACGTCCATTTTCTTACACTATTTGCGGTGGTTTGGTTTGTTTTTTCCTCTATCTCTCAGATGGACTTTTTCTTAAGTCTTATTACTATCATTTTTACTAGGTTTTAGAACTTTTGTTTTACCTCAATGTCTATTTACCGGACCTCTGTTCCTAACTCTTCTACGTTCTTTACAAATTGTTCCTGGATCTTCATTTTTTCTCAGTTAGTTATTACTTTTTACGTTATTTACTCTAGTTTTTGTGAGACCTCCCTTGGTTGTCATCTTATTGACCTCGTCTTCTATCCTATTCACTACACCTTCAATCTTACCACCTTTATTTTCTTCGTCTCTCCTTTTTTCTTTTTTCTTAATTTTATTTAAGAAATTTATTCCTTTTGGAGTCTCTGGAGACCCTGTTGTAGTTTGTGGGGTTGTAAACTTAGTATCCTCAGGGTCTTCTTCTTCTGTTTTTCTTTCCGGTACTCTTTGATGAATTCTTCAATTATCAACTTTTGAAGGGATTTTATTCCTTCCTTTGTCGGTGGGTTCAGGTTCTTTGGGTCCCTCAGGGTTTGTCCTATTTGGGTTCCGCTTTGTAGTGTTCTGTGTAATTAGTTTAATTGTTTCTAGTTTGTGTTTCTTGTTTATAATTTTCGTCGCTCCCCTTTTGTTGTTTTTATGTGTTCCCCTAAGGGTATTCCTATTGTTGACTAGAAAGTTATCTTTGAGAAGTCCGGTCCTCCCTTACCGTTCTGTATGACTTTCACTTTTTCTTTTATTGGATGTCGGGTCTAATGACATGGGTCGTCCCTAGAGTAAGTTTATACTTCCTCTTTAGTTTTCGAAAAGTCTATTCGTATTCGACTCTCTTAAGTCGTGGTGGTTTGGTCGAGAGGTTCTTTACGATTTCCTATAAGAGATATGTCCCTTGTGTCTTTTCCACATATTTGAGCTTAGGTTTTGTTATTTCATTTACCGTTGCCCTAGTATGAATAGTTATTAATGGAATTTACATTTACCCAACTTACGGGGTTGGTTTTCTGTTTCTGATCGACTTCCCTATGTTTTTGTTCTGGGGATATATACGACAGATGTTCTCTGGGTAGAGTTTTCTTCCCTGTGTATGTCTGACTTTCACTTCCTGACCTTTTTCTATAAAGTGTGTCTACCTCTGGTTTTCTTTCGTCCTTATCGTTATGAGTCTATTTCATCTGAAACTTTATTTCCGACACTTTTCTCTGTTTCTTCCTGTGATGTATTACTAGTTTCCTAGGTAGGTTTTTCTTCTATATTGTTAATATTTATATATACATGGGTTGTATTCTCGTGGTGTTATACTTTCCGTTTACGATTGTTCATACTTTCCCCTTTAATTCTCATTGTGTTATTATCACCCTCTGTAATTATGGGGTGAGTGTGAATACCTATCTAGTTGATTTGTCTTTTGATCGTTCCTTTGTGTTTAAAATTTACTATTTTCCCTGGTCAATCTAGATTAACTATAGATATCCTGTAAAGTGGGGTTTTGTTACTTAAAGTGGAAAAAGAGTTCGTGTGTGCCTTGGAAGAGGTCCTATCTAGTGTAGGACCCGACATTTAGATCGGAACCATTTAAGTTTTTTTAACTTTAGTAAGGTTCGTAGAAAAGACTGGTGTTACGTCATTCTAATCTAGAGTCAATGTCCTCTTTTTGACAATTTTTAAGGTTGTATACCTTCGACTTGTTGTGTGACGACTTATTGGTTGTTTAGTGTCTTCTTTAGTTTTTACTTTAGTTTTATACGTATCTTTGTTTACTTTTACTTTTGTGTTGTTGGGTTTTGGACACCCTGTGACATTTTCACCACGATTCCCCTTTCAAGTATCGTTATGTCCGTATGGAGTTCTTTGTTCGTTTTTCAGTTTATTTATTGGATTGAGATGTGTCTTTCGTTGATCTTTTCCTTCTATACCTATTGGGGTCCCAATTATCTTCCTTTCTTTAGAATTTTCAATCCCGTCTTTATTTACGTTTTCTTTGTTTTCTCTGGTATCGTTTTTAGTCGTTTCTGTTTTCGACCAAGAAACTTTCCTATTTATTTCAACTGTTTGGTAATCGGTCTGAGTAGTTCTTTGTTTCCCTCTTTTTAGTTTAGTTATTTTAATCTTTACTTTTACCTCTCTAGTGTTGTCTGTTGTGTCTTTATGTTTCCTAGTATTCTCTAATGATAGTCGTTAGTAAACAGCTATTTCACCTGTTACACGTTCTTTACCTGTTTAAGAATCTTTTCATGTTGAAAACTTTTGACTTGGTCCTTCTTTATCTTTTAGAATTGTCTGGGTAGTGTTCGTACCTTTAACTTTTACATTAGTCTTTAGAAGGTCGTTTGTTTTTGGGTCCAGGTCTACCGAAGTGTCGACTTAAGATGGTTTTTAAATCTCTTCTCGATTGTGGATAGGATGAGTTCGAGAAGGTCTTTTAACGTCTCCTTCCATTTGAAGATTTGAGTAAGATACTCTGGTGGTAGTGGGATTATGGTTTTGGACTGTTTCTACGGTGTTTTTTTCTTTTGATGTCCGGTTATAGTGACTACTTGTATCTACGTTTTTAGGAATTGTTTTAAGATCGTCAGTCTTAGGTTGTCGTGTAATTTTTATAGTATGTGGTACTGGTTCACCCCAAATAGAGTCCCTACGTTCCTAAGAAGTTATAGACGTTTAGTTAGTTACACTATGTGGTGTAATTGTTTAACTTTTTATTTTTGGTATACTAATAGAGTTATCTACGTCTCTTTCGGAAACTGTTTTAAGTTGTAGGTAAATACTATTTTTGAGAGGTCTTTCGTTCTTATCTTCCTTGTATGAAGTTGTATTATTTTCGATATATACTGTTTGGGTGTCGTTTGTAATAGGAGTTACCACTTTTTAACTTTCGTAAAGGGGATTTCAGTCCTTGTTCTGTTCCCACAGGTGAAAGTGGCGATGATAAGTTGTATCAAGACCTTCAAAACCGGTGTCGTTAGTCTCGTCTTTTTCTTTATTTTCCTTAGGTTTAACCTTTTCTTCTTTATTTTGAG